>CM069453.1:51924468-51970299 GCA_035610835.1 Ophiura sarsii | reverse complement strand
ACTAGCTTGATGTTAGTCCATCCTAAGCTGGACTAGTTTAGACTAGTCGCTCGACTAGCTTTAAGTTAGTCCAGATGGTGTCCATTCTGAATAATGTAAGGTTAGTCAAGCTAGCTTAACTAATGGAAGGTTAGTCCAGCTTGGCTCAACTAACGTAAGTTTAGTCCCCCGGGGGGGGGGGGGGCACTGACATTGGAAAAGGGTATGTGCCGCGCTGAAGACCCCCTCTAAAATCTGTGCATAAAAGATCGTAACATTTTGAGACATAAGTAAATTTGTGATGTACGTGGAATTTAATGCATCCTTTTTGTTTACATCAGTTAACATAATGAATTTACCTTACCCATGCTATGAATTGCTTATAATGTTCTAGATTTGACTTTAAAAATGGAAAAACATGTTTTTATTCAGTAGTTTAATGTGAGCTGTTCATTTTGGTCATAGTTAAAATTACTTAGACTGCATTTTGAGAATACGACCCCTGTACAAAGAATTTCAGGAAAATATTGAACTTTGACCTTTTTGCCCTATATCCCTGGAACTAAAGCATCTGGTGGAAATACAACCATTTAGTTGTTTTGCTATCAGGAACAGTTAATTGATACACATTTACACCATAATTTGATTTTTTTTTCTTCTTCAATTTGACCCCTGTATTATGGGGGTCTAGGGCCTAGACCCAGCTGAGGGGGTAATTCTGACCACACAACAATGTCTTAGGTGACTTAAAGGGACATTAAGTGGTGTTGAAAATTTTGAATATTTAAAAATTTACTTCAGAATTCAAGATGAACATTAAAAATTGCCATTAGGCCTATAAAAAAAATGTTTGATTGGCGTAACCCGACCGACCCTAAATACATCGCCGACCCTGAATATTTTTTATTATTTTGAGGGGTAAAAAACACAACAACAAAAAAACAAAAACAAAACAACTGAAATCTGAAGTTTGTTATTGTTTAAAACTTCAGAAACTTGTACTCGAGTCTGTTGGTTTCTATAAAGAAAAAGAAAAATGTTTAAAGAAAAGGGAATTTTTGCCGTCTCTTCATTTGTGTGTACTGCTGTCTTTTAAGTGTTCAAAAGTAGATGATTTAAAATTTTAAAAAATTAAAATAAAAAATAAATCCCGACCGACCTACCCTATTTGTTTTGGTCATGTTACGCCAATCAAACCTTTTTTATTCTAGGCCTTATTGTTGTTTCTACTAACAAAAACACAGCAAAACTTGATTAAAACAATATCATCGCTATTTATTGAAAAATGCCCTCTATGCAAATAATGGTTCGCGTTATGTATCACGCGTACTGCAGGGGGATACTGCCGGACGTAAAATGCTCGTCGCGGCTGTACGAGCATTTTTGAATCGACGTTTTCTTGTACAAAGAGGGCTGATTTTTCTTAATCCTTATAGGTGTAAGTTCATATGTAATACAATTATAACAAGGTCTTCTAAAAAACTGGGTGGACAAGTGTTTTTAGTGTCAAAAGGATGAGAAGACTTGGAATGGATCTGTTGAATTTTGTGGAAGTCGGCAAGAGGATCACTAGTGTGTTGTTTCTGGAAGGAAATCACAGAGACGTTATAAATGTGAGCGATATGGATGTGATGAAGTTTATGGAGAAAAAAAATTGAAAGAAAAAATATCATAATTTATAATTTAATTTAAATTCCAATGTTTATTAATTACGAGAAAAACGTAATTTATGACAAATTCAAAAATGCAACAAAATAACTTGGATTTCCTGGGGCGCCAGGATAATTATTATAAGACTAATTAGTAATACTATAGTCAATCGTTTTGTAAAAATAAATCACGAACATCACAACACAACAGCCGAATCAAAAAAAGAAAATCGTGATAATTTATATTCATTAAACAAACAAAAAGTCTCGTTAATAAACAAACTAATGATATTGTAAGTAATTAATATAATGGAACATCAAGAAGTACCAATGTATTATACAAAACAAGGTCTTCTAAAAAACTGGGGGGGGGGGGGCACGAGTGTTTAAGGTGGCAAAAGGATGAGAAGACTTGGAATGGATCTGTTGAATAAGGTTTATCGCGAATCGAAAAAAGCAATTGATTATCCTTTTCTGTTGCATTGTGGGATCGCAAAAGTGCACAATTTGGATCACTAGTGTTGTTTCTGGAAGGACTGGCTGGGGACCGTTTCGCCATGAACAAGTTGTCTGAGAGCAACGTATGCATGCAATGGTTTATTCACTCAATAAACTATAGGCCTACTGCAAAATCGAAAATTAAAACCATTTGATCCCAAAAAATATTTTTAAATGATCTGTATTGAAAAAAAGAATGTGCAAACAAGTGTGTTATTAATATGTCTATTTAATTTGAGAGTAAAAAAAGTTAATGTTAGATGACACAAAAAATGACATTAAAAAAGTGCTCCTCTGCGGAGTCGAACTCTGATTTCGTGCGTGGGATGATGAACCTAACCACTGCACCACACGGGCTCGTCGTGTTATACAATGTTGTTCCAACAGTATAGATTTGTTGAGATTGTCTCAGGACTGCTAATCGAAAATTAAAATATTATATTTAAACACATTGTTCATTAAATCACCATAAATAGACACATATAATATAAAATATCATTAAAATACTAATTTCGCACTGAAAATGTGAATTTGGCACTATTTTAGCAATTAAAAAAAAAATTATACCAAACTACAGCCGACTCATATTAAACAGCTCAAATTGCCTGAAACCACAGATAAAGTTCGTTTTCCTATCAATACGTATTCCTTTATGTATAATACAATTTAAATACTTTAGTAAATACAATAATTGAAACGTTTCACGCCAACATTAGCTAATTGAAACAATAATAATGACCTATGACCTTTCATTTGAAAACTAAGGCGTCCAAGTTGACTTGTCCACCAAAAATATACAAATCCCAGTTTTTATCATAATTGAGGGCGCATCCTCCAACACATCTCTTAGTGCCCCTTTAAGTAACTGTTGGGGTCAAACCTTCTCCACTTTGGGGGGGGCTGTCATTTTCTTCGGGAGGGGGTGGGTCACAAATATGGTGGGGGTCATCATTTTGTAAAATCTTATATAGGGGGGTTATAATTTTGTGTAGCAATTCAGATTCTAAAATTTCAAAACGGCAAATTGTTATTTAACACACAAAATACACACAGACAATGTCTCTTTTGGATATGTGGTGGCCTTGAGAAAGGCCGTTTGGTGGCTCTGAAAAGAGCCTTTGAGTAATAAGAAAAGCAAAAAAACACTTAGTGTCTTTTAATAGGGAGCCTTCTCTTGCCGTTCAATCGTCGTCTGGGTTCCTGACCTTAACGGTAAAGAGATTCAACCTTTAGTCGGAAAAGGCGTAAGGCTTTGGCCTGCTCGTCCTCGTTGGTGATCTTATGCAAATTCTCCTCCGCCTCGTCGGTTAAAGCCTTTATTTCGGTGTTCAGTTTCTTGACCTGGTTGCTGTGCTCGGTGGCGATGAGAAGGGCTAGCCCACGGGTAGTCTACTTTAGTATACCTTTTTCCTTTTCTTTGTCACTCTATGAACATGTACCGATAGAGGGCTCACTCCCCATGGACCGCTCCTCATCCTCTGATCTCACCCCCGGAAAAAAGGTCTACTTGCATTGGATTGACCTCGTTGACCTCCGTATACTTTTACATTAGTGCTCGTCCAAAAATTGGACGCATACGTAATGAGCAATTTGTTCGCGTGGGGTTCAAAATTAACCAATGGCAGACACGATAAATACGAAGTATATGAATATTTATATACGTCTTCGCAGAGAGACGAATCTTGCTCACTTGATAAATTCAAAATGTCGATTTTCTGGCACTGTATAGCCGCCGTTTCGGTCTAAAATCACACTTTAGGAGTTATCTTTGACATTGGTCCTCGCCCAAAATATGTTCCTCAGAGATATAGCTACATTTCCGCATATGTGACTCTTTCCATGCTATTTCCTATCTTTCAATATCGTGTAATAAAAAACCTTTTTACGTTTAAACAGAGACAAATAATTTGATCATTGTTTACGATAACTAGAGACTCTTACACAGCCACAGAAATACCCCCTTCACGCGTTTCTAGATGTACAAACAGCAAATTCAATATTAGCGCGTTATGAAGGGGTGTGATACTATCGTGACGCATAAAAAGCATCATCCCTAGTAATCCCTAGTGTGCTCAAGCACAGTTCTTTTGTAAATCCAATGCCAGTAGACCTTGTATTTGGTCGGTTCTCGGATCAGGTGGTGTTGTTCGATTGTGTGACAGTGAAATTATACAAGGCCGTACGAGTAGACTAGCCCACGGGCGGCAGTCTTGGCTGCGGTTTGGTATGATGCCCGGAAAGTGCTGTTGTAGGTGACACCTTTTAGTAGTTGCGGAGGAGCTTCGGGCAAACGAAGCACAACAGAGCTTGTCCCCGTATTCAGTCCCCGGTGGTTTCAGTCAACATTAACTTTGGGTACGCATGATCGTTCCAAAAATCGCGGAAAAGGGGGGTTTTCTGTGTCATGTCCGCGGAAATTAGTGAAAAAAATGAAATTGAAATAGTGAAAAAAGGGGGGTTATTTTCAGTCAAAATGTCCTCGTTTTTGTGCGAAAAGGGGGTCAAATTAGCAAAATTGTCCGCGAAACGCCGTCAAATAGGGGGGTATTTTAAGATCCTGGAACGATCATGTGTTACCCCTCTGAATACGAAGTGAGATCACCAGGATTCAGTCGTCCGGCAGTTATGTCGTGCAAACGTGAATATAGTGAGCACTCTGGAGACTACCTTAGACCGAAGTTGGGTAACAAATTTCTGAATCAATTCGAAACTCTCGTTACTAACCAATAGGTTATCTACAGGCTTAGCCAGTTCGATGACTGGGCCCGATGGCACTTGTACTTGAAAAGGCTCGCATTTCTTGATGGTGACTAACTCAGGCTCTTGGATGAGTGGACCGGTTGGCTTGCTAGTAGTGGCTTGCTCGGAGTCGGTCTCAGACTTTTGGACGTATTTTACAAATTGCCTAGACATGGCTAGATATTCGATAATATTAAGTTAAGTAACAGGGCTTATCAGCTGGTATACGCTTTGGCCGTGAAACACAAACTAAGTGACTTCATTGAGTTCACTCGAACTACAGATCATGTTATTGCGGACGTGAGAGAAAGACACATATTGGTTAAATTGCGTGTATGAGCATAGCCAAGTGAGAGAGGGCGTAAAGATCAAACGTGTAGTCACACAGACGACGCTGGACATAGGCGTATTCGCGAGTATTCAGGTTAAAATATGCGAACGAGGTTACCTGATCAAGTGAATGGGACGACCGCTTAACAACGGTTTAAATTTAAAAAAATAGCATTTACAATTGGGATGATTAGCCATCCCGAACGGTTTTGGATTGGAAAAAATTTCTGCTAACCTATGATGAATTTTATGGGGTCATATAATCAAAATCCATTGTTACATTGAAACCAACGGAAATTCAAAATTAACGGCCGTTCGTAACCACCGTCGTCTGTAGTCACACGCCACATACGTTGGGTGGCGTCTTATGCATGAAAGCAGGCGCGTACGCAGGGGGGGTGTTTTGGGTGTGAAACACCCCCCTTGGGTCTGTCCTAACAAAATAAAAAAGGGGAAAGGAGAGGAAAAAGAGAAGGGAAAGGAGAGGAAAAGAGAAGGGAAAGGAGAAGGAAAAAGAGAAGGGGGAGATGGCATGGAATTACACAAACGGAAAAATATGGAATATTTTGGGAGTAGAAGCTTGTTTAAAGCAGAAATGTACCTCAATCTCGCATATTTAAGATCAACAAGATGGCTTCAGGTGTTTTTTTGCACTCCCCCCCCCCCCCCCCCCCCCCATCAGAACAGTCATGGATGCGCCATTGCTCTGCCCCTGAACCTCCGCTAAGGGCTTCGCCCCGGACCCCACGCCGAAGTGGTGGTGAAGACTTACAAATTTACACCACCCCCCATCAAAAATATACTTCCAAGGGCCCTGAGCTCAGTGCCCCTTTAAGGTAAATTGAGAAACACTAATTGATTTGAGTCTGTGACTTGACTTAACTTGACTTGTGACTAGAGCTTTAGTGACTTGGTCACAACACTGACCACTGCAGCTGATTGCATTTCTGAAGCTAATTAAGCTTTCAATCAATAGTGCAATGTTGCCCGTCATTTAGGCATCTCCAATTTAGAGCACCTGGGAAATTGTGATGGGAAGACATACTGCGAAGGGATTTTATGCTGTGTATACGAGTAGTCACACTTACACTTAACATTTATTTGATGGGTAAACTTATAAGCGTTTCAGGACCCCATGTCCTTTTTAAGCCAATATTCGCCAAGTTGGTTCTCTGCACGTTTGCGAGGTAAACTGAAGTTATGACATTCAGAGTCTGTCGATATATTAATATTAGGCCTATACCACAGAAATACCACATAGTGAAATGAACATGTTTACTCAAACTGTCAAAGAACGACTCTGATCAAAGCTTTGAAGAAAAGACTTGATAAATCTATGCCCTAATCCGAGATAAGATTCTAAATAATTTGTATAACCATTTTAAAAAATCGGTCTTAATAATAATTCGATTTTAAAAAAAAGTTATACAGGTTCAAATGTAAGACTTGCTCCGATTTTGACAGATCATGGCTCATTTTGTAGGCATTGATAAGGCAAGCAAAAAAGTCAATCATTTCTTTGGGGTCAAAGGTCAAAAAAAGGTCACTAGGGGTCGAAATGTACATTTTTACTACATTAGGACCCCATAAAAATGATTGACTTTTTTTCTTGTCTCATCAATGCCTACAAAATGAGCCATGACCGGTCAAAATCGGAGCAAGTCTTAAATTTTACCCTGTATAACCTTTTAAAAAAATTATTTACATGGTTAAGGGTGGTATTCCAACATATTTAAAACATTGTTTTAATCGAGTTTTGCTGGGTGTTTTTTTAGTAGAAACAACAATAATGGCAATTTTTAATGTTCATCTTGAATTCTGAAGTAAATTAATCAAAATTAAAAGAATTCAACATGACATTGTGTCCCTTTAAACTTCTGGTTAACGGCCGTGTGAATCGGTCATGGTTAACTAAGCCCGAGTATAAAGCTGGAATGTTAACCCTAAAAGATCTTACGGTTTACTAACCCGAAGCGCTAACCGAGAGTGTGAATCCATCCGTAATGCTAACAGCGAGTGAGATTTATGACCTGTGATCCAGGTCTTACCGCAAAATGAAGAGTCGCATGACCTTGAGGTAACCTCGAAGCTATACCGCAATAGTATCGCTACACTCGAGGTTAAGTTTGTCGTCTGGACAGGCACTCTGGGTTAGCATTAAAAGAATAAAGCTCGAGAATAACTATTTTCGAGCTTAGTGGCCGTCTGAACAAGCCTTCATCAGGTGAAGAAGGAGTCATGGTCCACCTGGAGTCATAGTCCGCCCTGTAGAGTCAAAATGTAGGTTGGTATAGGGCACTCATGGAAGGCGGACTATGGCTCCAGGGTACCATGTCTCCTTTAACACCAGCCACGATGATGCTCATTTATGATGAAAATCGACAAAATATATTGAAAATTCCTTAAATAATTCGGAAGAAGATTTTCATTGTGTTTAAGTAAAGCTATGAGATTTTGTCTACGGAAAATACAGTCAATATGAGTCCAGGATTATTCAATCTCATTATATTATTAAAAAGAAAATAAGAGTAAAAGTTTGAAAAAGATCACATAATAATATTGCTTTAAAGATAAATAATTGAATCATGCGTAATTCTACCATGCATTCTCTATTTTGTATATAACAACGATTTATGATCATGATGGTGCACTTTAAAACTTCATTTAGTTCGTGAACCAGGAAAGTAAACTTGAAAACACTGAATCGTTTTATTATTGTCACGGTCATTACCCATGTATGGCGAGTTGTATTGGTGCAGTGACAGTTACTGATTGGTGCACAAGTGCCTTATCTGCAAAAAGCTGCCATTTTGGTAAGTCGTGTTTCACGAGGACACACTCGTAGAGGAACAATAATATATTATACAAGGCCGCTATTTTGTAACAAGTGCACACTGTAAATCTGAGCAGAGGAAAACCAAACATATGGCAGCGATTGTAGATATGGCTTTTTTGATGGGCTTCTTATTTACAATGGACCACACAATTACTTTTTAGTATAGTGAAACAAGGCGCTATCTGAAGTTCTGAACTGCCATCATTATGTTACTTTTCGCTCATAAGCAAAAAGTCTATAGCAACTTTAAGACTACGTAATACTATTACGAGAGGCAGCTATTATTGCTGATAGGATATTGGTGCAAAAAGTCTGCATTTGCAATAGCTGCTCGGAGTTACTTTTATTTCATAACACTTGATCACATAGACCATCTAATAATTATATAGCAATTGTCAGCTATACATTGTAGTTAACCCCATCTGCATAAGCTGCCCTAAATAATTATTAGTTTATCAAGAATTCATCATAATCATGATAATGTCACCTGACAGCTAATAGTCAGATACAACATTTTTACACACACACCCCAAATAGCGTGATCATAATAATTGTGTATGCAAAATTCAAATTATACAGTAGACTTTATCAAAACGAATAATAGCGGGCACGTAAATTGTTTTGAATAGCCAAAGTTTCGATATTTTAGGGAAGTTATACATTTTAAATATTTCCTTTTCTTTTGCACAACACATTGTTTGCCTGGATTTCATTTGAATCCGCGTGGGAAATCGGTATCATTTTTGTCAGGCGAATACGTCATTACCAAAATGTAATTGTGTTCTTTCCAAAGGTTTATACTTCTATTCATTTAACCAAAATCAACAAAATAGAATCTGAAGCGCTTATTTCATATGAAAATCCCCCAAACCAGGAAAATAGTTGGGAAAATAGTTTGGTTTCGATAATAATTGTGCAGTCCTATCGATGCACATCATGCATAGGCTACTGTACACCTACAGAGTATTATTCAAAACATTTGCGGATGAAATACTGAATTATTGAAATGATTGAACGTGTATTTTGCTATTCCTTTATTGTTGATATTAATTAAATCAGGAATATTACAATTTCACACTAAATTTTCCACGATTGCATATACACTATCTAGGCTTAATGTATTCAAGTCATAGTCTGGATGTATGTAATGGTTTGCGATTGGATTTTGCCCCACACGATTATGACTATATTAAGACTAGACCATCTAAATTAGTTACTATCTACCCAGCGTGACTAATGGATACAATGTTTATGAACACGGAACTTTCCTCAATTGTCAACTAGCGTCACTGAAATAAGTTCAGATTCTATAAATAATATACTAATGAGATTCGAAATTGTTATTATCTATCCAGCGTGACATACAATGCTTATGAACACGGAACTTTCATCAATTGTCTTGATTTTACGACGTACCTGACATCATTAATCATATTGTTTACATCCTACATTTTAACGTTTTGTGTAGTATACGTGATGGACAATGGCAGACTATATTCAATACATACGAAGTTTGTGTTTTGTCACCAATCACCAAATTACCACATTTAACCATAATATTGTGTAGTTCTGATTTGAGGATACACTGACCATGTAAACCTTCTTCAGCTCAACTCCAATGATCTATACTAACTAGTATATGGTCGTGTGCCTCGAATTGGAACCCCGTATTTTGAGGAGGTGTGACATTTTTACACTGTTAATGATGTTTATATTATCACCGTTTCTATATTTCTCGTCATAAAATAACCAATTTGGTGTCATTACAAAGCACAATAAATATTCTTTCCATACCATCTACAAAATAATGTCTTAATTATTTCAGTTTTAACTGGGAGCAAATAATTGATCAACGGGTGCTTGGGGAGGAGGGGGAGGAGCCGGAGGAGAATAATTGAGGAGCCAGCAGTCCCATACACACACACAGCGTCAATCTCTAGACAAGCTATGAAATATTTCATTCACTTCACTTATTGATTATCAATATACATGCTAGGTGGATTGTCAGAGAGATCGGGCTGTGAGGAGTAAACTGGGGAGGCCAGGAGGAATCGCTGAAGATGAGAAGCTAATCTCAAAGACACGCAATGAAATACTAGATATAATGTCAGAGAGACTGGCTGTTGTGTACCGATTAGTAGTATACCGATTGATTTATTTATACCGATAACAATTCATACACTTGTGCATTATCTTAAAATAAATTAACCACCTCATGGAGTGAAACATTATAAACAAGTCCCTTTTACATTCTGTACGTGTGGTATGTTTACTTTGCTATAACCAGACAAATGACAGCTTACAAATTACAAGGTAAGCACACTCTACTGCATGCATGTCGAGTGAGTTCAAAAAGCCCGCGTGTACATCTCTGGCTTTAACGTCCCAATCGATACTATACGGTGTGCATATTGCATGCGCGTAATCTTGAAATTTGTCCAGAATTTGTGACATCTTTATCAATTTTGACAGATTTACGGCGAGTAGCGAGATGTGGGAAGGGGTGGGGGGCTTAAGTCCATCGGTGACATTGTTAATAGTCTGTTGATCATTGTCGGACAAAAGAACTTACATTGTATCTTGCACAATTACCGAATACTATTTGATTTTACCCATGCTCAAACATTTTTATGGCAGTAAACTGAAGAAAGTAGATTGTTTTCAAAAATAAGCGCTCCGTTAAATCACATGTGCTTTATTTTGTAACACCCTGTATATGATTTTATTGGCCATATTAAAGTTAGTATGTATATCCAGGCAACATTTCTAATTGTAACATGATCATTTCATGTGTGTTTCATTTTATTTCATTATCATTGCTTTCATCAAAATAAAATCAAAAAGTGAAGAAACGCGTGGATTGAGGACCCGATCATACATGTGCATTTCGCTTGTTACACCCTGTATAATATGGTAATTATTGGACATATGTTTGTGTTTGGTGCAATATTATTACAAAACGTCAATTTAAAATTTATTATGACACTAAATTATGATAACGGTTAACTTTATTTCAGAAATACGTTTTCACAGACTTATATTGTTACAAATTTTGACCACCCTGTATAAGGTATCCTTTATAACTAAAGACAAAAGTGGCAACATTTTACTTTGTAATACTAGTGTAAACGTTTAAATTATGCAGCTTAATAAATTATAATTTTATCTTCAAGGTATGTAAATGACCAGTGAAAATGCTGTATTTTTAGTGCATTTCTTGATGTTTGCACCCTATATATTATCTACCCCCCCCCCCCCCCCCCCCCCCCCCCCCCCCCCCATCAAAACAGTCCTGGATACGCCATTGGTCCCGGCCAGTGCTTCGCTTCGCGCAGGCATGTATAGTGAAATAATTATATCAATATTTCTAAAACACCCCCCTTCACAAAATCCTGCGTACGCGCCTGCATGAAAGTACAGGGTGTCCCTAAAAAAAGGGTGCACATGTTTGCGCAACTTGTTGACCATGAAGTCCTAAAGTTTGATGTAATAAGGGAATACATACAGAAAGGGAAAACACTCAGCTTTCAGATGCCGTTTATTTGATCTGATTTGGATTTGTCAATCTTGAGATATACCCAGTTTATCAAAGCACCCCAATCGACGTTGTGCCACTTTTACAGAAACAATGAATATAAGCGTCAAAACGATACAAACATTGGTCTATCCATGGGCATCAATCGTCTTGAAACAATGGGGTGTGAATTTGACCAGAATTGTGTAAAATAGGCTGAGGAACAAAAATGATGTCCTTGGCATATGTGGCAAGGGATTTCTACGAGCTGTGTTATTCTGGGATCCCTCTGAAGTGCACGCCGCACGTTTTCAATGTGTTACTGTGTCCTGCCACTTTTCATATCTTAGTCTTCCAGAATGTTCTTTATTCATATTGGTGCTTGTATACCATCTACCAAGTATTTCCAATACTCCTTTGTATAGGTGTATTCCTAGATGGTACGTGAGTGTTATTAGGAAATGAATGGCAAACTCTCCGGTGACTTCTGGTGGACTTCTCGTTTCATGATATTTTAAGACCATGAACACCCTCTTCTAATGAATTGAGGCCGCACCCAGCCATATAGACGTCTGTCTTGCTTTGAAAATGTAGACCCAATAACCATTTTGTGAAACCTCGTCAAAAGGACTGGTTCGAATCATGTAACAAACATCTTTATTATTCAGTTCTGCCTGGATACACAGGCACTCATTCTATTATTTAAACCTATTTAATCTCAATACAGAAATGTTAGTTTGCATAACACTGGTGAAGGGCAATCGTACAAGTGGAAGTTGTATCTTAGGAGTAACCCTTTGAAACTGTAAAGTGGCACAACATCGATTCTGGGTAGCTCTAGTTAATTGACCATATCTCAGGATTGACAGATCCGAATCAGATGAAATAAGCAGCATCTGAAAGCCAGGTGTTTGGTCTTTCAATATATGTCAACATCTTATACCAAATGTTAGAACTTCATGGTCAACAAGTTGGGTAAACACGTGCACCCTTTTTTTAGGGACACCCGGTACTACGGGTGCTGTGTGCACGTCCGTTGAATATGAATGTCATATGTTGTGTACTTAAGGATAATAATAAATAAGCCATGTAATCAGCTTTATTGGCTTAACTATCAAGTTGAAACACCGATTTCTGCCATTTAATTAGAGTTTAGGCCTACATGTTTACGAAATAAATCTATCTTACTATAGCACTCCCATTTAGGGAGCGTTCATAAGTACTCTGGTAGGGGGGTTGGGCAATTCAGGGGGGGGGATCAAAAAAATAAGAAGCCACAAAAAGGGGGATCAAACAAAATAAGTTGCCGATAAGGGGGGGATCAAACAAATTTCTAATGTAAAAAAGCCGCAAAAAATTTGCGCGCTGCGCGCGCGTGTTCCCCAAACTGCAATTACCTTTCGGGAATTAGTTTAAAGCCAAAATGTATCCTAATCATGACAGAATTAGTGTAAAGAAACAATTTTGTATAAAATAGCACATTTTGCATGGGCCTCCATACATTTACTTAAGCTTTATAAAGATGTTATGAAGGCAAGCCTCAATCATAACAAAGTAAGTCTAAAAGTAGCAAATTTTTCTTGCGCTGCGCGCGTCTGTTAAGATATCAGGTCAGAAAACCTACAGCTCTAAGGGGCCGCTGCTCCCTTAACCGTGCCGGGCCTTGGCCCCTGGATGCCAACAGGGCCCTTAAGCAGGCCCCTGGACCCTACGCCGATTTGGTCGGTCCCCCCCCCCCCGGGGGCAACAAGCCTTCTGGCTACGCCTATGTTTAAAGGCTGATGGAAGTTAGATATTCAAAACAACTCAGTCATAATCCGTTATTACCCCACCAAACCTACAAATGTTAAAGAAGTGTGGTTTGGCATATGGGGGGTGGGGGGGGGATCAAAATAAATGTCAGACCCTGAAAGGGGGGGGGGGATCAAATAAAAATAAGACTTTCTCGAAGGGGGGATCTTCTTTTTTTTTAATGCCCGGGATGCCAATTTGCCCACCCACCCACCCCCACCAAAGTATTTATGAACGCTCCCTTAGCAACTAATAAAACCTATAAGTATCATCACTATACTTTGTACCGTAACATTTCACTATTTCAACCTAGCTTGGTTTCGTGTGTCCCCCAATCATTATTTGCTCAAGGTGTTGCGTCTGTATGTTGCGGTGTCTATATTTATTCGATTGACCTTGGTTTGTCTTGTAGCTATATTCCTGAGCAGTCCCTACTATTATTACGACTTTGCTTTAAACATACACACATGTTCTTTGCCCGATATCTGACCAAATGGTCCGCGACTGACGTGCGTAGGCATGTTATCAGCCACGCGAAACTATAGTATCGCCTTTTGCTATAAGATTTTATCTGTAAAACGTGAATAACATTTCATGCTCATTTGATCATATATTACTCTGGTTTTATTGGTTAACTATCAAGTTGAAACACCGATTTCTACCAATTAATTAGAGTTTAGGCCTACATGTTTACGGAATAAATCTATTTTACTATAGCACTCCATCTTATCAACCAATAAACCAAAAGTATCACCACTATACTTTGTACCGTAACATTTCATTATTTCATTCGGGCTCGCCTAATCATGATTTGCTCAATGTGTATTACGTCTGCATGTTGCAGTGTTTACAAAATGTTCACTTGGGGTCATGAAATGATCACTCGGATCATAACATGATGATCTATTGGGTTATTATTAATGATACATTGTTGTAAAATGATCACTCTGGATTCTTGAATGTAGCATGATCACTTGTCTTAAGGCCATAAATCACTCCCTTGCGGTCATATGATAACTTGATCTTGATCACCTGGACCCCTGCAAAATTCCATTCGTTTTGCCGTTGCCACGGAAACTGGTCAAATACTCATAGATTCTCCCCCAGCTTCATGCCCTATGTAAACTGTGCACCCCTTGGTAATAATCCCGAGAGGTGTAGCTTTTATACGAGGGTAATGAAAGTGCTCATGGTATGGAATGCATGAGCGATTCTATTGAGTGTTAGTGTGATCAATACAAAGTATGAACCGTTGTCTTTCAAACAATACACTTTTGGATTTCTAAGTATGAACTATGATGGCAATTATTTGGCGGGAAATTTGACTTGTTTAAATGAAACACGTGGTAAGAAGATTGCATAACATGACATCAGAAGCAGGTAAATCCCGATTTTTTTCCCCCGCATAATTATGATACAAAGGACAATAACTTTAATCCCTGTGTAATTTGAAATGTGAAGTATAAGAGGTAAAGTAAGGAGAAGCAATTGAATAAAAGGTATACAAATATCAGTATTTCAAATAGCCCATTGTCATTGATAAATGCCCAGTCAGTGAAGCACTAGTATTGTGGAAAATCAAACAATTTAGGAAGAAACCAAGCAATAAACCCATTTGGGAGATTCCATAGGATAATTAACTAATTATCTGAACTTATTCACACGAAATTTACAGACAATATGCGCTTGCGCAGACGGCAGGTAATTTTGAACTGGGCCAAAAGTGGCTAAAACCATGAAATTTACCAGATAAAAGCTTACTGTATCTTCAAATTCTGATCAGAAATATTGACAAATGCGTTTATCAACGTGTATAATTATTGTGCTAGTCAAAATGAAGATATACATGAATATATCAATCAAAGATGGCTGCCACAACCTCTCTTGTTACTGCTATCTTTGGAGCTACTAGATGTGTACTGTTAAAGTAATCGTCACATATAATTTCAATGGTTTGTGGAAATTTTATGATCAGCTCCTTTTGAAATGCCCACTATTATTGCTTTACAATTACATCCCACAACAATTTACTCAGTTATAATCCCTCCATTGTTATTTATCCTTTGTTGTTTTCTAAGGTTTATTGTGACATGTTGCGGATTTTTCTTAATAAAAGCGTATTTGAGATGGTTCCTTCTTGTTTGTATTAATTGGAATTCGGATCTAAAAAAGTGTGAAACAGAGATTATTATGTGTTCTAACTATCCAATTGTTAATTGTTATCTGTTTCTATGCTTGCATTGCCGAGATACACGCAAATGTTTCAAACAACCCACATTTCAACCTATTACATATACAGCCAAATGTTGACCAATTTCAGAGAGTGTCCCAACTTAGTTCACGCTAATGCTATGACGTCATAGTTGATACTTAGAAATCCAAAAGTGTATTGTCTGAAAGACAAAGGTTTATACTTTGTATTGATTACATTATCCCTCAATAGAATCACCCATGCATTCCATACCATGATCACTTTTATTACTTACTGACTGACCCTCGTATGATGTGTCATTTGTGCTGTTTATCATGATAAGGTACCTAAAATGAGCTTTGAATAACCCTAAGTATAATTTGATACTCCCAGTTAACCAGAATGACAGAGTAGTGTATAAGTGCTTATTTCTCAAGATTTCGATGAAATAACGAACAATTTATACATTTATTCCATGATTATTTTGTCTGGTATTGATAAAATTGACTAATTTTAAGTTTCACATGATTTTGCACATCTACAAATAAGCATTTCATATTTGTCTTTGATTTTTTTAAATTGGCACTTTTGGATAAAAATTGGGGGTAAAATCATTAAAAATGTGCCTATTTTGGTCACATTTGAATATTCTAGATGAAAACCATTTTTATTATTTAGTTAATAATAATAAAAGTCACCATATTTTATTCTGATGTATGTAAAATGATTAAGTTATCATAAAACAAGACCAATTCGGTTGTATTGACTAAAATTGGAATTTTGGTTGCCATGGTAACAAAAATAAATAACAAAAGATCATATGCTTGCAATTTTTAGAACAATTAAATAACTATTAGTAATATATGTAGAGGAAAATTTGATCTGAAATAGTAAATGGTAACTAAAATTGATTTGAAATTTATTCTTGATTTTCCCAAACATTGTTATTAAATGTTTAAGGTTACCATGGAAACGACCCTAAAACGGAGGCATGTCCCCACATATGACCTGTGCATAGCCCAGAGTAAGATTTTTGACAGTTGTATCTTTAATTTGATGTGCTATTTGTACTGTTTTTTCCACGGTATAGGTACTTCTAAGGCAATTTGAACGTGAGTCATTACATTATTTTTGGTCGAGATTTTTACACATTGGCGTTTCCCTGTAAAAAGCTTAGATCATGAGATATGAACAAACTAAAAACCAAATTCCTGTAGTAAGACATACAAATTTGAAACCAATTTTCTGCAATTTTTTCTTTGCCTGTGATTCGATTGGCGTAATTTGATATTTACTAGATGAACAACACTAAATTAAGCATTTCATATTTTGTTGATGAAAAATTGGCAAATTGGCATTTTTTTTTAAAAATGTGGAAAATCGTGGAAAAAGTGCTATTTTGGTAAAAAAAAAGGTATTTTATAGCAGAAAACCATTTGCTTTCGGTGATTAGTAACACTAAAAGATAAAAGACCAAAAACTTTCAGAAATATAATAAACGACCATACTTGAAAATCTCAAATTTCTAGTAAAAATAACCAAAAAAGGAGTTTTGGTTGCCATGGTAACCAAAATAATAATCAAAAGAACATTTATTTATCATTATCAGAACAAGGTAATACTCATAAGTTAAGATCATGAAGAAAAAGGTACTTTGCATTGTTTTAGATTGATAAAAATTGATTTAAAAAAATGTAATGATCTCTTAAAATACTATTAATTTATTTGATGGTTGCCATGGAAACGGCCCAAAAACTCATAGATGCACCCCCTATATCAAAATATGCATCCTCATAGCCAGATTCCTGAGGGTTGTAGCTTTAATTTGATATATAATTCATGCTGTTTATTTTTATGGTCAGGTTCCAAAAATATATTGGCCAAATTTTCCTCTACTATTTCATGGGTGATCTTGCTACTGTGAATCTCTTGTCACCTTGGTATGGTTTCTACTTTGTATGAATCCTCTCATGACGAGTTTTATTACTTGATTGAGAGAAAGTCTTGTCACAGTATGAACATCGGTATGGTTTCTCTTTCGTATGATTAATCCTTTCATGACTGATCTTATGACCCAATTGAGAAAAACTCTTATCACAGTATGAACATTGGTATGGTGTCTCTTTGGTATGAATCCTTTCATGGGCGATCTTATTACTTGTATCAGAGAAATTCTTATCACAGTATGAACATTGGTATGGTTTCTCTTTCGTATGATGAATCCTTTCATGGGGGATCTTGCCACTTAATGTCGAGAATCTCTTGTCACAGTATGTACACTGGTATGGTTTCTCCTTGGTATGAATCCTTTCATGACAAATCTTAATACTTGATTGAGAGAAAGTTTTGTCACAGTGTGCACATTGGTATGGTTTGTCTTTGGTATGAATCCTTTCATGTTTGATCTTATTACTTGCATCAGAGAAACTCTTATCACAGTATGAACATTTGTATGGTTTCTCTTTAGTGTGAATCCTTTCATGACTAGTCTTGACACCTGAATCTGAGAAACTCTTGTCACAGTATGAACATTGATATGGTCTTTCTTTGGTATGAATCCTTTCATGACTGGTCTTGTTATATGGCTGCGAGAAAGTCTTATCGCAGTATGTACATTCGTATGGTTTCTCTTTAGTATGAATCCTCTCATGACGGGTCTTAAGACGCGATTGAGAAAAACTCTTATCACAGTATGAACATTGGTATGGCTTATCATTGGTATGAATCCTTTCATGGGTGGTCTTATTACTTGAATTAGAGAAACTCTTAAAACAGTATGAACATTGGTATGGTTTCTCTTTAGTGTGAATCCTTTCATGAATAGTCTTATAACTTGATCGAGAGAAAGTCTTGTCACAGTATGAACATTGGTATGGCTTCTCTTTAGTATGAATCCTTTCATGGGTGATCTTATGACCTAACCTAGAAAACCTCTTATTACAGTGTGAACATTGGAATAGTTTCTCTTTCGTATGAATCCTTTCATGGGTGATCTTGATACTTGAACTCGAAAATCTCTTACCACAGTATGCACATTTGTATGGTTTCTCGGTATGAATCCTCCTCTCGTGGGTGGTCTTATTACCTGGCCTAGAAAACCTCTTATTACAGTGTGAACATTGGTATGGTTTCTCTTTAGTGTGAATCATTTCATGAATAGTCTTATTACTTGATCGAGAGAAAGTCTTGTCACAGTATGAACATTGGTATGGCTTCTCCTTGGTATGAATCCTTTCATGACAAATCTTAATACTTGATTGAGAGAAAGTTTTGTCACAGTGTGCACATTGGTATGGTTTTTCTTTAGTGTGAATCCTTTCATGTTTGATCTTATTACTTGAATGAGAGAAACTTCTATCACAGTATGAACATTGGTATGGTTTCTCTTTAGTGTGAATCCTTTCATGACTAGTCTTGGCACCTGGATCTGAGAAACTCTTGTCACAGTATGAACATTGATATGGTCTTTCTTTGGTATGAATCCTTTCATGAATAGTCTTATTACTTGATCGAGAGAAAGTCTTGTCACAGTATGAACATTGGTATGGCTTTTCTTTAGTATGAATCCTTTCATGGGTGATCTTATTACTTGACCTAGAAAACCTCTTATTACAGTGTGAACATTGGTATGGTTTCTCTTTAGTATGAATCCTTTCATGGGTGATCTTTTGACTTAACCTAGAAAACCTCTTATTACAGTATGAACATTGGTGTGGTTTCTCTTTCGTATGAATCCTTTCATGGGTGATCTTGATACTTGAACTCGAAAATCTCTTGCCACAGTATGCACATTTGTATGGTTTCTCTTTGGTATGAATCCTCTCGTGGGTGGTCTTATTACTTGAATCAGAGAAACTATGAATCCTTTCATAAACATGATGAATTGCATTAGTATTTTGCCATCTGCTGCTTAAACCTTCAAACCAATGTATGTGTATTTGCCTTTCGTGTCGTCGTTGATGCATCTTATATCTGTCAAAGTTACTGAAAACTCTGCGAGTGACATATTTGCAGGAAAACGGCTTCAGTTGTTTTCCAATATGGTCTGCCATAGTTGACACCTCCCTGGTTAAAGCGTCACTGGGAAATTAAAAGGAAAAGAATAAAGAGACTGCATATAATAGGTAGAAGAGGCGGGGTTGTTAACCCCATTTTCTTTTGAAATGGCCTAGAGACATCAATTTAAAAAAATTGAATGGGCCTATTGAAAGATTTTTATCTTGGCTACATACGACCACACTTTAAGCATGTTAAGTACATTTTTGGCACTTTTTGGTCTATAGGCCTAACTCAAAAAGTAAATAAAATATTTAAAATTTAAAAAAACGCTCCTGGGGAATGTTATCAGGATTATCATAAAACTAGTATGACAAAATTTAACAAAACATATTTTGAGTTATCTTTTCCAAACCTAAAATGGGTCAAAAAACGTGTTTTCTATAACTTTTTCCAAAATGGTCAATTTCATTATAAATCATGGTTGGATTCATTGAACCCTTTTCTGCATAAAACTGTATACGTTTAAAAGATTAAATTAATATTGAAGAAGTTACGGCAGTTACGGCTGTACCTGAGAGTCCACACCCTCCTTAAACTGCTCTTTCGGGGTTTTTTTTAACAAATTAAATATATGGAGAGTATAATAATATTTTCATTCAAAATGTTGGTGTTCCTATTGACCCCAGATTTTACAAATTTTATGGAAAAAATGAAAAAAAACTTGAAATGTAAAATCCTTTCAGAATTTCTTACCAATGTCAAATTTCAGAGTATGTTGAAGAACCTAAGCTATAGGTCCTGGTGCATTTCCAGCTCATTTGCTCAAACTATGCAGTTAGGAGCGGAAGTTTTGACCACATCATTTTGTCAGTGTTTTTTTTTTTGGACACCTTAGTATTTTCGATACCCTGGGCTCCATATTTGTTCTTTCACATCAACGGAATCATTTCCTGAACACTGTCATATTGCTCTTTGAACATTTGGAAAAAATATAATAAATAATATAAACTGCTCACTTTAATCAACTATATTTTTATTATTTATTACCCTCTTTGTATCTGTTATATATCAATGGAAAGCTGAAGTGTTTCTCTTTAAAATCATACCACATTTGCAATGATTACATGTTGCTGAACGTGGCCACATGAATGAGAATGAGGCAAAGTCACAAATCAAATGTGCCAAAATTACCGTTATCTGTGCTAAACAGTCAAACAGTCAACAGTAAAATGATCAATAATCAAACCGGTCATACTTGAGAACCCTGAATGGTTTACACAAAGATTTGCACCAGTGAGCACAACCTACACAAGTAAACCCTCATCTCTTTAGAAAACCATTATTTGGGTATTTGCAAGACTGGGTTAACAATGACTCCAGGTGGAAGGTCATGAAGGTAAGTAATGAAAGGTTTAGTCCTACAACTTGAACATATTTCTGAGACACGGTAAACGTTTTGCAGTTTCAATATGCCGCGTTTAACAGATTTGGAGAGAACCCGGTGCCATTACCTATTGACTGGTTAGCACAGATAACAGTAATTTTGGCACATTTGATTTGTGACTTTGCCTCATTCTCATTCATGTGGCCAAGTCCGGACATGTCATCATTGCACATTTGGTATCATTTTAAAGAAGAACACTTCAGCTTTCCATTGATATGCAACATAATACAAGAGGGTAATAAATAATGAAAATATACTTGATTAAAAAAAGTTTCCTAACTTTGTGTGAGCAGTTTACATCAAATACACAAAATTTGACATTTCAAAAACTTTTCTCATTTTTGCCCCTATTCATCACATGTCCCTATTCACCCCGTGTTACGGTACTTTTCTATCTATACAAAAAAAATGATAGTTCATTGGGCTCAATTATCCTGGAAATCAGTTTTTGTGCATCAAAGGCATTCATTATACTATACTACTAGTTTACCAACATTCGCCGTTAATCATATAAGATTTCATGATTTTCTGTTGTTTCGATGTGATCATATCGAAACTGATCGATACTGTCTAGGTGCTGAATTCGGAAGTTATGCTATGGTTTTACCCGCAAATCTCAACCCGGAAGTGCCGTTATTTGCTTATATGGCACCCGGATATGGCATGAAGGCGATGTCGGAATTGTATGACATTTTAGATTTGGGCTATGTTGATTATTATCTTTACGTTATTTGCTCATTTAGTACATCGATACATCTGTCAATGCCCTTTTCAACTATGAATATGATAAGCTTACCTAATTAATAGTATTACTAAACATTTACTGTCCTATTTAATCCCAGATCTAAATATTGCGAAGATTCCGCACAGTCTTTGCCGTCACCAACTGGTATTGTGGTTCCAAATTGGGTTTTCTGCAAATCAGTAGTCACGTCTATAAAGTATTCTGCTTGATTGTGACAGTGCCCGCCCGCTGGTCGGAAATCTAGATTATTTTCTCTTTCGCGCAACCGCTCAGCCGAAAATACATAATTTTCCATTTAATTCTCGCCTTTTATGCGCTACACTGAACATACACAATACAAACACACGACATGACCTTACCATGCTTACTAACCTGAAGAGTGCACCGATCTTCTCAACGAGCACAGAACACACGACTGAGGGCGCAAGACCGAACCTGTGTAGAACCAGACGACGCTGGACACGGGCGTATTCACGAATATTCAGGTTAAAATATGCGAACGAGGTTACGTGATCAAGTGAATGGGACGAACGCTTAACAACGGTTTAAATTCAAAAAATGATACTGACATTGCGGATGGTTAGCCACCCACAGTGGTTTTAGGATGAAATAATTTAGTTCCAACGTGTGATGAATTTTATGGGGTCATATAATCAAAATCCATTGTTACATTGAAACCAACGGAAATTCAAAATTAACGGCCGTTTGTGTCCACCGTCGTCTGTGTAGAACTCCCTGTAAAACGCCAATAAGTGTCGGTCGAAACAATCCAGTGGCTTTATGACTTAAGCTAAAAAACGATCCTTCTTTCACAATATCGCTCTAAAAAGATAAAACTTCAAAAGTATGTTACTGAAAACAATAATAATAATAATAATAATAATAATAATAATAATGGCATTTATAATGCGCCGTCAATCTAGGTAAAACTATTCCGAGGCGCAAACATATAAAACAAAAATACAAATTAACATGAAAAATACATAAACAAGGATGATGTGCATATTATACATGTACATGTACATATGTATAATACAAAGAAATCAATTATAAACTGAGTCAAATAATCTTGTTTTTAACAAGTTCTTAAAAGAGTCAAGTGAATCACAGCATCTTAAATTATAAGGTAGTGAGTTCCAGAGAGTTGGTGCAGCAACCGAAAATGCGCGATCTCCAAATGAAGAAGTAGTCCGTGGAACAACAAGTAAAAGTTTATCAGTGGACCGGAGAGTACGTTTTGGATGATATGGTACAAGAAGATTAGCAATATATGTTGGTGAAGTGCCATGCAAAGCTTTCCAAGTTAAAAGAAGAAGTTTAAAATGAATTCTTTCGCGAACAGGAAGCCAGTGGAGATCATCATATCAATATCGACACTTCATGTTTAAAATGAATTCTTTCGCGAACAGGAAGCCAGTGGAGATCTTTCAATATTGGAGTGATATGATCGAATTTCCTTGTCTTTGTGAGAACTCGAGCAGCTGCATTTTGAGCAAGTTGTAGTTTGTGAAGTAAGTGATCAGTGATGCCAAAAAGAAGAGAATTGCCATTGTCAATACGAGTAGTTATAAGAGCATGGACAATAGTAGCTGCGGTTTCAAATGTTAACATTTTCCTTATACTATTGACATTCCGTATATGATAATACACTGATTGGCATATCCGTCGAACTTGAACATCCATACATAGATTATTATCAAACACAATTCCTAAGTTCCGAGCAGATTTTGAAGCAAGAACAGAAGAAGTGTCGATATTGATATGATGATCAATTATTTTACGTTGATTGAATCTGGAGGTCATAATTAAAAACTCTGTCTTATCATCATTCAATTTCAGCTTGTTTACAGACATCCACGACTTGATTTCTAAAATACAAGCTTCTGCGCGTTGACGGGCCGACATTTCATCATTACGATCATTTAAATTAAAAGGCACATATAGTTGTGTATTCAATTCAATTCAATTCAATATCATTAAATTCTATTCAACATCATAGCATTCAATTCAACCATCATAGAAAAATTATCAGCTGCGTGTCTCTGGCTGTATGAGAAATAAGAAAAGTACAGGAAACCAATAAAGTTGCTTTGTGTGCATGGAGGTGGGGGAGATACCGTCTGAAGAACACTAATCTAGGTATCTCGTATATATGACATTGCATGCACTTGGTCTAAAACGTTGGTCCAGGAATTGCTATACTATAATAATAAAAAAAAGCAGTGGTTACGTAGCCGTAAGCCGTATATATAAACCAGGCGCTGCATAGCCGTATACGGCTACGGAACCGATACTCTGCGGGTCAGTGGCGTAGCTAGGTTTTTTTTCAGGGGGGGCAAGATTTCTAAAATTTTCTTAAAAGGTTGCCCCAAAAAATTTTCCAAGTCAGTCACCTCGTGAATTTCACGTAAGTGGGGGTGGGGTGGGGGTGGGGGGGGGGGGGGGGGGGGGGGGGGGGGGGGGGGGGGGGGGGGGGGGGTTGAAGTCTCAAAAAATTTCGCACGGTCAAAAAAATTCGCACGGACACAAAGTTTCCCAGTCAAAAAAGCACTATAGTCAACAAATTTTGGCCAATCCTCAGGGTTTTAAGCAGTTTTTTAACAAAAAATGGCATTTATTTTTAAAAACCAAGCTAAAATGGTCATTTTTAAATGGTTACCCCGCGTATAAACACTATATCCAAAGAGAGGGGCGGGGGCACAAAGGGGGGCGGGGGCACAAAAACGTTCTGTCAGGGGGGGCAACTGCCCCCCCCTGAGCTACGCCACTGCTGCGGGTTAGTTACGTAGCCGATACGGCTACGTAACCGATACTCAGCGCTGGTTACGTAACGTAGCCGTATACTATCGGGTGGATATTAGACTTCAGCCTCCAGTCGTACACTGAGTCGTACACACGCTCAACTATCCGCGATATTACAGTCAGCTAGCATGTCACGCAAATGGTCGCTATTTTCTTTTTCAGCCACGCGAATGACCTCGCTCGGCCAACGGACGTTTTTGCAAGGATGAAAATGAGAAGAGTTTTAAATTGGCTATTTTTGTGTCATTTCAGGTAAAATCTCCACTATAAACTTTTTATTATGGTTAGCAAGGCTTCAATCTTAATTGATACAGGTGATTTGATCCTTTAAAATGATGTGTAGGACCTAAAATACTGAAAACAGTATCGCAATTTTTCTGCAATATTTACATTGAAAAGTGTCTCCATAAATTTGCCTTTATCTCGTTAAAAATGGTCACAACCCTCCTCTAAATATTTCGCAGCAAGTAAAGTGTAATCTTCGTCTCCGTAAAATGTCAATATTTGGAAGGCTTATTGCTTCAAACGGTCAAGACCAGGAAAATAAGATGAACAGATGATTTTAGTTTGGCAAATTTTGCACATTCTGTCATTCTCTGTGTAGAAAGTCGAGTTACCGATCGATGAACCTATTGTCCCGTCAAGATAAAGTAAACCAGCCGTGCGTGTGTAGTGTCGCGGGAAACACATGTATTTCAAATGGATATCCATAACATACAGAGAGCGTGTGAAACCACAGCAAAATTCCGACCTTTCCACCAAAACTGTATATTTCATGTGAATATTTAAAGTATAATCATTATGTACCCTTCTAGTCTTTTACTATTATGAAAGATCAATGCTTCAAATTGAAGTCTGTGTTAGCAAATTGATATTCAAATGCTTCAAACGGTCACGACCAGGGTTTTTAATAGCATATCACATAATTATGATCATTTTACCTCTTTTTTAAATGAAGAATTACATCATTTTATACAGTCATAAATGTACAATATACCGTAAATTATCAGCATATGGCACCTTTTTTTATCTCTGAAATACAGGGCGCCATCTCGCGATCAAAACGGCTTTTAAAAAGGTTTGCCCCGGGCAAAAGTCACATGACTCGCTACATAGGCCTACCCGAGTTCCGCGTATACATCAAACAAACCCCATGATGCAATGTTGATAGCTCGCGTACCGAAGGATTGGCTACAAACAGCAAAATGTACGAACAAAATTCATGTCTAGAAATGTTTCGAAAAGTCATTCTTTTCATTTGAATGAAACCACAGTTATAATCTGAAACAACATTAAATCATTTTTTGGGCGAGAACCCTATGTTAAATACATACAAAAATAGAAATATAAAGCATTTTAACTTCATATTTATATGATAGTGTTCAACTGTCATTTGAATTTATGTCTGTCCTATTATTGTCATTCAGTGCTCTGTTAGCGCAATCGGTAGAGCTTTAGACTTACAATCTGAAGACCGTGGGTTCGAATCACACAGAGAATGTTTTGTTTTTCCCGTTACTTCATGCATATCCAGAAAAGTACAATGAGTATTCAGACTAATCTACTATGATTTTGTAGCTGAGATTCAAAGCTTCAATTGTGGAATATTTCATACGACTGGCTTGTATAATAGCAAAGTTATGAGGTTAGGAGGTAGAACTTATTGAATGACCCTCGTACACGTGTTAATTTATAACTTGTGTGGGCTTTTTGTATTTTCTGTTGTTTACTGTTGTAAATGTTTGTACGTTAGGTAATAAAGGCGAATGCTAAAGGAATAGAACCAAACAAACCTGTAAAGGGAATGTTCAGAAATACTTTGGTGGGGGTTGGCCAAAACGGGGGTGGGAGGTGTCTAAAAAGTTTCAAGTTGAAAGAAGGGGGGACCAAAAAGTTTTGGGTACTCAAGAGGGGGGGTCAAAAAATGTTGGCCAACAGTGGCGTCGCCAGAGTTTGACGTCGTGTCGGTTGAGATTGGCACTGTCGGTTCATTTGACCACAGGAATCATGGAATTATGATGATCAAAAGTACACAGATGAAAAATTTTCGCGCGCTACGCACGCATAATGTGTCCCCAAAATGCAATATTCTTTGCTGCAAGCTTGTTTAGAGCCAAAATGTACCTCACTCACTCACTCACTCCGGCGACTTCTGTCGGGCATTAACAATGGCTCTCCAGACACGCCTATCTTCCATGCAGGTCTTTGTACCTCAATCGTTCTAAAAGTAGGTGTAAAGTGGAAAAATTTTGCGCGCTTCGCACGCATTTCGTGACTAACAAAAGTCTTGTCGGTTCATTCTCATTTCTCACCCCCCAATATAAATAACCTAGCTACGCTACTGTTGGCCAAATCAATAGATTTAAACAAAACTTAAATCCACGTTTCTTTTAGGCCCTATGTGTTGGCAGACATTGAAAATAAATACAGTATACAATTGGTTTAATCAGTCTGTGATATTTTTATTATCAATGAACACCACATAAAACAAATATGAACTCTTTGTAACACGTTATAAAACTAAAATGTGTCTACGGAAAATGAAACTGAGGTGGGGGTCAAAAAAGGGTTTCACATTGTAAAGGGGGGGTCAAAACAGTTTTTACTATTTGTAAAGGGGGGTCCCCCCCCCCCCCCCCCCTCCTCCCACCAAAGTATTTTTGAACACTCCCTAAGTGGCTGCTGCCAGGCTGTACAATACTTTTAAATGTGTTTATGTTTAATTATAGCCCCATAGTCCCTCATCCTGTGTGCATAGTATTTTGGGGTGGGGGGCGAAGCCACCCTTATAGCATGGGATTGCAAAAACTTGCACATTTAGGTCTTTCTAGACATTTGTGGGGGCCGCCATGTTTGTAGTCTTTGTAAATTACATGTACCTATGCAGTTTATTTTAACAGTCCTGCAGTCTGTGATGGAGTCAAAGCTATATTTGTTTAGTTGATGCATAGACGGTCGATGATTCAGAGATGTTTATTAGACTCTCCACAGAGAGACATGATAGCTTGTTTGACTAAGGAGAAATCTCCCAATCGTTGTGGGGTTGTCTAATAAGTGGTTAGTTGTGGATGTTTGAGTTTCGGGTTATATATAATAATAACTCCTGGGTTGATTTAATGAAATGTCAATATGGATAACCATGATCGCGGAATGCCATTTTTATTAGTATAGTAATTCCTGGACCAACGTTTTAGACCAAGTACAATGTCATAAAGGCCTATACCTAGATTGTCTGATGGTTTCCTGTACTATTTTTAGACTGCGGTGTTTTGATTTTTGATTTTTTTTTTAATTATGGAAAATACACAATTTCCCTGGTATTTTGGTTTGCAACAGATGCTTCAGAAAATGGTTGCAAAACATGCTTCTTTCTTTTGGATCGCCCCCATTCCATTTCAATGGAATTTGTATAAGTTACTTGATTCCATTATCTCATCTAGTATCAAATTTGGATGTGCATGATTGACTTTTGTTCGTAACTAGGCAACTTTGGTGTATTTCACTCCTATTTACTTACTCAAACTATCAGGATAGGTAAGAGATTACGATTCCCTTTACTGCTTTAGGCATTTCCTACCAATGAAATAAATTAGGCCACTGATAACAACAAGAGATGATTGGGATCAAACATTAATTAATATCATATACGAGGGTCATTCAATAAGTTCTATCTCCTCCCTCATAACATCGCTAATATTAATGTCAACCTCATGACATTTGTCATGATTATAGCTCCGAATCATAGCTACACATGTGTAGTAGATGATAATTGATATCTGTTTTACTTTTGTTATGACGCGGTCAAAGCCAGCGAGAGATTTTGGACAACGGACACAGAAAATTACCTTAAAAATATACACATGTTTTCGGGTTTTTTTTCGTATTGTATGGTTAGATATAAGGGCATGATTTGAATACTGAAAATGGAAATGAATGAATGATATCTGAATATATTACAGTATTATCATGTATAGATAAGATTGTAAACACTATTAACTCTTATAGGCTTGCGTATAGTGTACTATCAACTCAAATGTATTGCTATGCCTTTGGCATACCAGAGTACTGCCACCAGTCAAATTTTCGTTGTTACAACTTAAGCCACAATGATGCCTCGAATGTTAAATCTTTACCATAATAGTCACTTTATGAGTTTTACTTATGTGCAACCTTCAGAATAGTTAATCAGGTCAGTCAATGATAGAAAATTATCGCTTTGGGAGACTTGTAACCCCTCCATTTAGTTTGATATATTGAAGATCGCTTAGTTATCATAAAAGTCAAATATGACTTTTACAGGGTTCTCTATGGGAGGGGTAAACTGAATGGTTGTCCTGACCTGGATCTGGCTAATCAGAGGGCATATATTTTCCAAGCCAATCAGTCAACTTTATTGTTTACAGCCTGTTAAAGAGATATCTGACATTTAGAACGGTTATAATTGACCAATAGGTATGTTTTGCCTCTTACAATAGGCCAATTGAAAAGCACTTCGGCGATATTTTGCTGTTTTTCATCCGTTTCCGTCACACTAAATCGAGGTTTGGTTCTCACTGCATTTCTGGAAAAGTACAACCAGTACACCGATCAATTTACATTGGATTTGTAGCTGAGGCGCCAAGCTACAATAGTGTGATATTTGATAAGACTGGCTCATATGATAATAAAGTTAGGAGGTAGGAGGTAGAACTTATTGAATGACCCTCGTAGTATTGATGAAAATCAAAATGCAGAATTTAATATTAAATCCTTATTCCAAACATAGCAATGCAGCCAGCAGTGACAGTTCTGCACTCCAAACATGACCTTGTCCTTGCATAGTGCTCTGGCGTGAAGTGTTTGACAGCCCCACATAGCTGTCACTAATCCACGTAACTATCTGACATCATAATAACAGGTGGTCCATGGGTGGACTGTACTACAATTGTTGATATATGAGATGGTCCAAATATGGAGTGTTACATCATGTGTGTATGATGTCATGTCGGTGACTGGCTCTTATGCAGTGGGGTATAGTGCCAATTCTGTAGGACTACTCCACGGGTTCGGTTCTCGGAGTGGTCGGTTCTCGGATGGGGAGCAATTTTTCTAGGATTATAGATAGAGTAGTCCTAAAGGTAGGACTAACGTATCCCTTGATGTTAGCCCAAATGATTTCATCCTGATATTAATCGCAGTGATATTGTGGTAGATTGATTATTTCATGTCCATTATCTTTGCAAGTCGTCAGTAGTGAGGTGCCGTGGTTTGTACTTCTTAATGATAATCATAAAGTTGAGGTTTCAGTGAATTTAAGTAAGAAATGTTATGTATTGTCAACCATTCATGCATTTCAGCCTTTAATTAAACTTCTTGATGATGTCCATGATGATCGCTGAGTTTGAGGAATAATTGGAATGGTTTTTACCCGGGGGGAGGGGGGTACTCACCGTGTAAGGCATACGGGGACGTGCCGTTCCAGTGGGTCGTTTTTTCACGAGACATCCTTAGCCATGGGTAGGCTTTTCAGTGAAAATCCTTAGACATGGGTCCTGCCAAAATTAGGTCTATTTTCGCGAAAATTTGCCAAAATTAGGTCTATTTTGGCGAATAATCACCCTTAGAAATGGGTATGGGTTTTGAATCTCCAGCGGCACACCCCCGACCAAACCAAATCCGAGTACCCCCCCCCCCCGTTTTTACTTTTTACTGCTACTAAAATTACAAGATAACAAATAAAAAATAATTATAGCCTCCTGATCCTGCGTTGTGGTAAATCTTCTAAGTTCACCACTTTCGCTCGTTTTCAGCATTGTGGTTCTATTCATATGCTGACATCACAGGTGACAATTTCAAAGCCTTTTGATGTCAAATAATGCGCAAATTGTTCGATATTTGTCTCTCTTTGAATGTTTACACTAAACACATGTGTATACCACTCCACCATGGTTGGGGTCATTCGGTGTATTTACTTTTCGCTCGTTGGTTTTATTGACATAAATCCTTATAGACAACCATTTACAATTTACAAAGGAAATGGGCGGAGTAGTTTTTTCGAGATCTGTCACCTTTAAAACGATCCATAAAGTTAGAATCAATGACCTCATTCATAGTGCCTGGTACTGACATGCATAGCTGCATGTGTGTGATGAGAATAATATGCATTGTGTATATTGCATAAGGCAGCTTAAAGGGAGATGTTCCGATTTTCAACTTAAAGTTTTCTATTCTACATGAAAGGTCTTCCTTAAAAAAGTCGTGTTCCAAAGTTTGAGTTGCATAGCTCTAATGGTTCTTATTTTAGACGCACAAGATGCTGTGAACTGTACCCATTGAGTAGTACACAAACTATATCGGTGGTTACCACCATTCGCGGTTATTCAACGTTATTTCATCGATTTCTCCGTAATGATACCAATTTAGGCCGTCAAATTTCAGTATGATGATGAGAGAAATACAAGCTTTCATATGATATGAAAATCTCTGTATGTTTGAAATAATTCTGTGTTACGAAAATGTGATCGGGTCATCTACCTTTAATTGTTTCACATTATAGATGAGGTTCGACCGTAGGTTGGAATAAAATGGGATCCTTCGGCAACTAGCAAATATACGCCAGAAGACAGTACATCTCATTTTTGACCGCTCTTCGATGAATTCACTATAATAACATTTTATTTTCATCATATTTTGAGGGAAGACACCAAGAGGGCCTTATTTCACTTGGGAAAATTGATTTCCCGGTACCAAAACAAGGGAAAGGGAAAGCTTACCAATTTAGACATTGACGAAACTCGAAGGTCGGACTTGATTTGACTTGAGTCTCGTGCAATACCCGGCTTGAGTGAGTTAGTCTCAACAAAACTTGACTTCAAAATGAATATTATCATGCTTATAATTAAAAGCAACTTATGAGGCTTGATCATAAACAGAAGCAAAATAGGTTCATATTCAATATGACTTGAACCAATGATTTGACTCAAGTGATCCAACCTTTAACTTGGCTTGACCTTAGATTGACTTGACTTGACTAACATTTACAATGACTTGACTTGGCTTAAGTGACCTCCGTCAGTGATTTGACTTGACTTGTGACTTGCTGGTGGGTTTTTTTTTAGTGTCTTGGTCACGACACTAATATTGTCAAGTTCAATTATACTCCCTATATTCATATAATAAAGAAAGTAGATTTTCTTGCAGATTTACATTTCGGATCATAAATGATGAATACATTCCAAGTGACAGAGCGATACGATTTATAATAACCTCAAAATCATGGTTTTAGAGTGAATTTAGAGTAAAAATAAGTTGTCGGCGCAGACTCCCGACAGTTTATTTTCACTCTAAAACCATGATTTTGAAGTAATCAAGAATCGTATCGCCATGTAACTAGGAATGTATGTACGATTTATGATCAGAAATGTAAATCTGCAAGAAAATCTGCTTTCAATTTTTTTCAAGGATTGAGGGCGTTCCCTGGAAAATATCACATAATATACTTTTAAATCAATTCACAATGTCACTTGCCAATGTCGCACTAAACACACTATAGAGAAGATCAACTTCTAATCACACTATGTTATTCTTTTATGGCAGAATTAAGGCACTTTAAATAATTTAATAAGGTGTTATCAAAAACAGTACTGTCATTACAAACTTTAAACATATCTCACTGTACAATATAATATGTCACATTTTTTAAGTGAAACAATAAAGACTAACACTTTCCACACGTCTGCAGACGACATTCTAAAATTTCATAAAATTTCAAAATTCATTAATTTAATTACCATATTTGGAATCACCATGAGAAATGCATTAATATAAGTATAAACATGCCTAATATTGGTTTAGTAATCCTTGAGATAAACTTTGAAAGTTGGGAAAGGTTTCTCAAAAATCTGTCATTATACAGGGTGTCTCAAAAATAATTACAACGCACCATTAGGCGATCATAACTTCCTAAGTAAGTGTCTGAATTTTACAATTCAAACGGTAAAATGAGGCCAAATTAGTTTCTACATATTGGAAGAAAACAGCGTTTAATTTTGTTAAGAAATTATGGAGATATCTGTGATTACGTAAGAGTAGTCATGGACCATTTCCATCCAAGTTTGCATATTTTGACAGATTTTCACTTGCGCGGCTGGCTACTTACTTATTAATGTTCAATTAGCCAGCACTGTTTAATACTATGATAAAAAAGTTCAATTTGTGATCTAAGAATACTGAATAATCGATCATAACACTCATAACACCCATAAAACCAAAAACAATACAACTCAACAAAACATTTATTTTGTTTTCAATTGCGATACTAATAATTTCACCATCATGCGCAAAATTGGCGACAATTTTATAATACACATGATTTCAGCCTTCAAGTTGCAAATGTGAAGACTAGAAGCTTGATGAGTTGTATGTGCGGTGTAGATCTTGAACTTGGTTTAATAACGACAATGTTCATATTTACTAAAATTACTATAATTTTATAATTTATAATTTATAATTTTAAATTTTATAATTTTGTTTCCAATTGTTATTAAAAGATTGAACTAATATCCTACAAATTTTAAATTTTACTGTTCTTAAGTATAACATGTGATGACAATAATCTAGACAACTTTTATTTTATATTTTATGTTAAACTTTGGTATCATCTGGCATAAAATAAAATCTAGAACCATAAAAACACGTTAATCCATGTCATTTTGTAGAGAATTATTGATTTCATGTATGTGCTGTCTGAATCACTCAATATGAGCCAACTTGGATGGAAGTGTTCCCAGACTAATGTTACGTAATTGCTAATTTCTCTGGAATTACTGAACCGAATCACATCCGCTTTTCTTTAAAGTATAGCAAACTAGTTTGCCTTTATTTTGTTGTTTGAGTTGTTCTATTCTGACACTTATTCAGAAAGTTACAATCCTCTAAAGGTGCGCTGTAATTTTTTCTGAGACACCCTGTAATGGTAAAACTAAAAGCCGTGTGGAAAGTGTTTAATACATTTGCCATGCTTGGTCTTGGGTACGTGAATCTGTTATGTGCATTTGCATGCCTTATGTGTGTTATCAATCTTTATTCAAGCAATCACTGACATAAATTATACAATGCGAGAAAAAAAGAAGGTAGATTAAAGCCCAGGACAAAAATCGGAACCACACAGTGGTCCAGGTTTAACGCAGGGCTGAACAACAAACAAAAATGCATCAAATAACCACAAAAATCAATAATGTCCAACCGGAACCAGGAGATATACAGAAATAGAGCGAACCCAGCAAAGTGGAACTATGTACAGGGATAGAGAATCACACCTTGAGGTAGGGTCTAGAAAGATAAGGTAAACTCATCGAAAAAAGGTTGGGACATTGTTTACAATCGCCCACTGGGATATTTCGTTACATATTCTTATTGTGTTTTATGTCAATTTCAATAAACAACTGATGCATTCCCTTTTCCAACAATATATCATTTGTAGAAATCACTTGTTTCAGAGCTTATAGCCACCTGCTTGAGAATGTGAGGCAGTCTCACCACTATTTCGTGCTAAAAAACAACAACTCTGTTGTCTGTTCAATAAAGTATAGTGTAGGATGTTATGTAATTTAGCTTTTTTTTGTGCTAAGGATGGTTTTTTTGGTTTTATTGGCTAAAGTAGACCCTCAGGTATCAGAAATCCATTGGTAGCATTTTTTTCCATCTGCCGATTGGCCGCCATCTTGGATTTAAAAATGGCCGCCATTTCCAATATAATTTACCCTATAACTTTTGTTCTGAGCAAAATATGAAGTCAAACTTGGTGGCAAACCACATGTTTTTAATACGAGGGAGTTCACAAGTGCTCTAGCTATGTTCCTATGTCTAAAATACATGCATGGCCGCCATCTTGGAATTCAAAATGGCCGCCATTTACCAAAAAAATATTTTGCCATATAACTTTTGTTCTAAGCAACATATAAAGTTGATTTTGGTGGCAAAATCCATGTTTTCAAGAGTTGTTTACAAGACAAGAGGGTGTATAATAGCTGATCTGTTGTTATATATTAATTGGCTGATAGTAGTAATTATTAGGGTAATTATTAGGGTGGTTTAAAACTGGCTGTAAGTAGCGCAACTCCAACCTTCTGCTCTACCACAAATTCTTCCTTTCCTCTATCTCCCATCTTGCTCCTTACTATGCATGCCTCTCCTATGCACCTTTTCCCATGCTTTTCTTTACTATAGGTTGTAGATACAGGAGGCAATTCCATCAGCCCTCCTGTCCCTAATCGCTTCTCTTGCAGTTACCCATCTCCACGTCCTCGAAGACTAATATGCATTGCAATGTAGTGCATGTAAGTCGCGTGCCACCTGGATGGCCAAACCTTGTGGTTAGTGCTAACTGACGGAGCTCGGGGGGGGGGGGGGGGGGGGGCAATGGTTGGTAGTTCTAGGACTATTGGAGTAGTCTGGAGGACTATTGATCATTGCTTTTTTAGGTTTCACTTTAAATCACTGAGACCCGGGTAGAATATACTCATTAGCCTTGGCTGGCAAGTATTCTAGAAGAAGGACAACTTTGATCACAAATCATGCTGCAGGAGTTGCGACCGCAGTGATTACAGCAATTGAAAAACCATGATGGCAAACCAAATCAACACTAGGGTTAAAGTCCCTAAAATAACGTCTCCTGGAGCAAACTCGGATTTTTCTAAATCAACTGATGACGGCATGCCCCCAAACCCGAAAGGGAGGAGTAAACTTGACGGCAGAGCGCGCAATAGGAGACCACTGGCAACATGCAAGACCAATTTTACTATATCTACCATGCGTGTGAGCACTATCAGAGAGAGTCGATGCAGGGAGGAGCTTGTAACCAATCTAATTAAATTTAAAATTGAAATGATCGGGATACAGGAACACCGCATTGTCCATGATGACCCAGTGAAGTATGAGAGCATTTATGGATGGAACTCTGATCACTACCTCAGCAACAAGAAATAAAGCAGGTGCAGATGTAGGTGGAGTCGGGATACTACTCAATAACAGAGCACTCAGATCATTAGCAAGTATCAAGCCACATTCTGATCGTACACTCATAGTCAACTTCCATGGTAACCCAGCAACAACTGTAGTGGTGACATACTACCCTACAAATGTGGCGGATGAAGACATCGTAGGAGATCATTACAACAGTCTAAAGGGGGCAATAGACTCCATTCCAGCACACAACATCTTGCTTGTTGTTGGCGACTTCAATGCTAGGCTTGGAAAAGATGACGCCAAATTCACTTACCATGATGACACAAATAGAAATGGAGAGTACCTAGCAGACTTGGCTAAAGAGAAAGATCTTATAATCGCAAATACTTACTTCCGCAAGAAAAAAGGCAAGTTGTGGACATATGTCAGCTCAAGCGGCAACAAACTACAGCTGGACTACATCCTTGTCAGGCGGAAATGGCAAAACAGTGTTCTCAATTCTGAAGCATATAACACCTTAGCTAGTGTGGGATCTGACCATAGAATCGTCTCTGCTCGTATCCGATTAAGCCTCAGAAAGAGTAAAATCATCAAACGGAAAAAGCAATACGACTGGAAGCTACTTACAACTGATAATGATCTACAAGCCAAATATAGCATAGAGGTGCATAATAGGTTTCAACCCCTCCAGGATGAAGTAGAAACTGCATCTGAGAAATATTCCAGATTCATTAAAGCCACTCAAGATGCCGCAGAGGAAGTGATTCCTGTGAGGAAAAAAGAGAAAATAACCTACTTCTCAAATGACGCCCAGGTATCAAGGGCGAGATCACAAATTGAAGAAGCGTATGCAACACTAATGACGAGGAAAATTGGAGAAATTATAGGGAGGCTAAGAAGAGCCTAGGGGAGGCTTATGATCATGTGAAAGAGGAAGACCTTACCAATAAGCTTAGAGAGGTAGAAAATGCCCACATAAACTGCAAGCATGGTAAGAGTTGGAAACTGATCAACAAAATATCAGGAAGATTGACTACAAGAAAAGGACAAATCAAAGGATCCACGCAAAAGGAGAGACTCGATAATTGGTATACTCATTTCAAAAATCTACTTGGGAGCCCACCGCACATAAGTAATGAAGATGAGGAAATTTCCCCAGTACTATCAAATCTCAGCATAAAAGAAGGACCCTTTGACTTGGAGGAATATGTGAGGGCTAAGAAGGCACTTGTAGAGGGGAAAAGCAATGGGGAAGATGGTATCACACCTGAAATGCTAAAAAGATGTGATTTGGATAATATAATACTGGACTTCTGCAACGATGCCTTGATGAACGGTAAAAATCCAGACCAATGGTCTATTCTCAACATAATACCAATACCAAAATCAGGTGATCTCAGTTTGGGAGGCAACTACCGTGGAATAAGTCTGAGCTCAATTGTTGCCAAGCTATACAACAAGATGATACTCAACAGAATCAGACCGGAGCTTGACATCCACTTGAGAGCTAATCAAAATTGCTTTCGAGTTACGTACTTACTTTAATTGCTTACGTACCACGGTTGGCCACATTCTTGCCCTCCGAAGAATTATTGAGGGAATTAGATCAAACAACCCGCCAACCATCATAACCTTTATAGACTTCAAGAAGGCGTTTGACACAATACATAGGAGACGAATGCTGCAAATTCTGAAGGCTTATGGTATACCTGGGCAGCTTACAAATGCGATTGCAGAAATATACAAGGACACCAAGGCAAAGGTTATATCACCTGATGGGGAAACTGAGGAATTTGAAATACTGGCTGGAGTACTACAAGGTGACACCTTGGCTCCATATCTCTTTGTCATTGTTCTCGACTACGCCCTAAGAGAGGCCAAAGATGGCAAAGAAGAGGAGCTAGGATTCCGCTTAACAAAAAGAAGCAGCAGACGAATAGGACCAACCACAGTTACTGACCTTGACTTTGCTGACGACATTGCACTGTTGTCTGAAGAAGTGTCTCAAGCGCAATCACTACTTAACAGAGTGGAGACTTCGGTGGGTAAAGTTGGGCTCAAAATGAACGCTGCAAAGACAAAGTACATGTCCTTCAACCAGAAGCAAGTATCTGTAATCACCACAAGCGAAGGTATGCCCCTTGATAAAGTGGAGGACTTCAAGTACCTTGGAGCCTGGATGAACAATACTGAAAAGGACATCAAAACACGCAAAGCAGCTGCATGGAGAGCTTGTTGCAAACTCAGTCAGTTATGGAAGGCCAAATCACTATCCAGAAAGCTCAAAGAAAGACTGTTCATAGCTACTGTAGAATCAGTCCTCCTCTATGGATGTGAGTCATGGACAGTCACCCCAAAGCTTAGTAAACAGATGGACGGATGTTACACTAGAATGCTTAGAACTGTGTTCAACATCAACTGGAGACAGCATGTGACAAATAAGGACATGTACGCGGATATGCCCAAAGTCTCGGACAAGATCAGGGAGCGTAGATCAAGATTTGCAGGACATTTCTTCAGAGGGTCCAATGAGTTGGTCTCCAAAATCATACATTGGGTACCAAAGCATGGAGTTAGAAAGCGTGGTAGACCAGCCCTAACCTACATTGACTTACTAAAGCGTGACACAGGATTGCAGGTAGAAGAAATCAAGACAGCTATGTTGGATAGGAAGATTTGGAGAGCATCTTGGTTCGGGAATATCACCCGCCATAAGTCAAAGTAAGTAAGTCAGGTAATTAAGCACATTAGGCTAATTTATAGGCCAAATAGGCCTCTAATATTATTAACCATTTTTCTTTCCTTTCCTAGTTTTTGTTTCGTTTTGTTTGTTTGTTTGTTTGGTTTTGCCTTTGATACATGCAATTGAACAAAACAGCAATTACCCCCTATTATAATACAATAATACCCCTCTTCAATATAGAGGGGGTAGCTGCTGTGGATAAAAAAGCATACATTTGATTGCTCCTGGTATGTCTTCTTGTAATAAGTCCAATGCAATGTGATCAACCTAATGTATCACCAGTGGGGTACTACCGGACAATAAATATATACTAAGTATATATTACTGCTAACAATTGAAATTTGTATTGAATTTACAGCTTGATTTATATATAGCAACCATTCATGTCAAATTAATGGATAACAGATAGAACTGTACACTTAATTGTCAGTAAATAACTCTTGAAAACATGAGCTTTGCCACAAAAATCAACTTCATATGTTGCTCAGAACAAAAGTTATAGGGTAAAATCTTTTTTTTTGTAAATGACGGCCATTTTGAAACCCAAGATGGCGGCCATGCATGTATGTAAGACATCAGAACATAGACACAGTATTTTTGAACTCTCAGGTATTGAAAACATGATTTGCCACCAATTTTGACTTCATAGGTTGCTCAGAACAAAAGTTATATGACAAATTCCATTGGAAATGGCGGCCATTTTGAAAATCCAAGATGGCGGCCATTCTGTGAATGGAAAAAAATGCTACCAATGGATTTCTGATAGCTGAGGGTATACTCTATCCAATGACACCAAAAAAAGCATCCTTAGCAAAAAAAAATGCACTAGTTTGAAATCCTACATAACAGCCTACACTATATTACATTGACAACTACAGTGTATAATAGTGATACTCTGTTGAATTTTGAGCAGAAAAATAATAATGATAATGTTGCCACATTTAGAATTAGATGTACCCATATTCTCAATTTAGGGGCTTATTAGCACTGAAACTAGTGATTGCTACAAATTAGGTATCATTGTAAAGATGAACACATCAACATTCTATATGTGCAACACACTATGAACATCCACACAAAATGTGAAAGACAGGCGATTGAGAGAAAAAAATCTGAACATTTTTTGAGGGATTCGGACATAATTTTGCCTGAATAAAATTGGATTAAGCAATTAGGATTACAGACAAATTCAACTAGAGCGCACAATGTCCTTACCAAAGTTCTATAATTCCATAATACATACTTGAAATGGCAACTTATCTATTCTTAATTATATTAGATTACTGTCTTGATTAATTTATTCCTTTCTGAAATAAAATTATATGGCTCTTTCATAAAAATCTGTTTTTATTTTCCAATATAAAAATTCCATATATTGTTTAACATAAACATATTTCAGGTTTTTCCAGTATTTGTACACATTGATATTACATTTGCATTGATAAATTAGTCATTCTGTCATTAAATTTGAACAGACTGCTTTATTTAAGTTTATTTCATGATATATTCACACTGTGTTCTATATCAATGGAAGGCTGGGGTGTTCATCTTTTCAATGATACCACATTTGTAGCAATCACTTGTGTCAGTGCTTAGCCACTCGCTTGAGAATGTGAGGTAGTCTAAAACCGAGTATACCAAAACCTGCCACTATTGTGTGCTCAGAAGTCAATAGAGCATCTCTCTATGCTGTAGTTGTTAATGTAACGCTTCATTGCACAAATGGCCGAGTTGTTCTTATGAGCACAAAATGGGAATAACCGTGGCACATTCTGAGGTTAACACTTTCCACGCAGCAGGCGTGTGTGTGCAGACGACATTCCAAAACTTCACTAAATGTTTCAAAAATGTCAAGATTATTGAATTGCATTACCATATTTGGAATCACCATGAGAAATGCATTAAATTAAGTACAAACATTCCTAGTATTGGTTCAGTAATCCTTGAGATAGACCTTGAAAGTTGGGTAAGATTTCTGAAAAATCTGTTTTGTATAATGGTAAAACCGATAGCCGTGTGCAAAGTGTTAAAGGTATATTATGTGATCTTTCCAGGGAACGCCCTCAACATTGCAGATTTACATTTCTGATCATAAATCGTACATACATTCCAAGTTACAGGGCGATACGATTCTTAATTACTTAAAAATCATGGTTTTAGAGTGAAAATAAACTGTCGGGTTAACACGACAGTTTATATTTTCACTCTAAATTCACTCTAAAACCATGATTTTGAGGTAATTAGGAATCGTATCGCTCTGTAACTTGGAATGTATGTACGATTTATGATCAGAAATGTAAATCTGCAAGAAAATCTACTTTCTAAAAAAAATCATGAATAGAGGGCGCTCTCTGGAAAAGATCACATAATATGCCTTTAAGACCTCCCCACTTTATCAAGCAAGTGGCTGATGGACACTTGATGGACACTAAAACAAATTATTACTACAAATGCGGTATCGTTGGATAGACGAAAAAATCAGCTTTCGTTTGATATGTAACACAATTACATAATATCCAAAATAAAGCTGATTTTTTAGTTTATATCTTGATGCTGCTCATCATACACTATTAATACTCAAGAGGGGCATTATACTATTTGTTTTACTTAAAGAAGCCTAGGGAAGTACTTTAAATAGATGTACCTATCTGATTAACAAAAAATGCCTTTTTCATAAATTGTTTTAATAACTGGCCACATTTTTTGAAATTTGACATGTTTTCATCAAGACAACATTGGAAAATCAATGGATTAAATAAAACGTAAAAAGATGAATCCAACAGAACCAGGAGCAAAGCACACCAAGGATCAGAGAACTGATACAAGAGGATATCGCGAAAACATAAAGAATACTAGAAAATATACCAACTAGGTGTGAGGAAACAATGAATCACAAGGGGAAATAACGCGATACAACAGGGGGAAATACTAGGGCAAGCAATGAGAATTGCTGTACACTGAAACAATAGCACACAGAAATGCACTGGGACAAACAATACAAATTGCTGTGCAATATAAAACAACACAAATATAACGTAACAATATAAGGACCGACGTTTCAAGTGAATATACCACCCTTCATCAGGGACCAAATATAAAAACAAAAGTGGTACGAACTAAAAGGAAGATAGTAAACTACAAAAATTCACAACTATAATTATTAATTATATATATTATAGCACATGTCAGTTTCTGTAATTGATGGACACAAGCAATATTTATTGAAGGATTTAATTTTAATGTTTCAATCAATATACCAGTCATGTAATAAAGAGGCCATATTGATCAAAGAGATAACAAACACCATTGTTCTAGGGCTGGACGTACTGGAAGTACGATATGTTGGGTTTTGTTTTATTTCTGTTTGTTTTGGGAGTTCTTCTTTTCCTTTTTTTTTGACAATAAATATCACCAAAATCTATTCAAAATTATTTGAATACTAAAACAAATCCTAAAATATCAGAAATTTGAGTCGGTATTCATTCGTACAGGAAAATCCCCCCCCCCCCCATTTTCTCTAGTTGGGCCTGTTGGCCAGATTAGTTGTTTTGGTATGTTTCTTATAGTGTGTTGCCTTATGAGCATAGAATATGATTGTGATGCAAGAGTTGTATCCAACCAATATTGATTGTATAAGGACTAAAAAGTTTTAAAAAACTGGATCCAAAAATTGGAGAGCTTATCATAACTTAAAAACTAGAAAACATAGCTGCTTGATATTTAAGGATATGAAGATAAATATACCGGACATCCATTGGTTAAATTGTGAGACTAATCTGATAGCAACTTTTTGAAATATAAAGCTTTGAATAGAGATTCATAAATACTGTTAATTCCTGATTTTGCCCATGAACCTCCCATGCATTGCATTGCGCATTGTTCTGACTTCATCAATGGTTTGCCTTTGCATTTAGTCTTTACCGTGATTAGGCAGGAAACATCTTCGGATTGGTCAATTTCACCAATTAAGGTTGGACAAGGGTTTTTTATATCCCTAAATATGAAGCAGCTATGGTTCCTACGTCTTCAATTATAAGCTCTTCAGTATTTGGACCCGGTTTTTTGGGGACACACTATATTACCCTGATAGAGTTACAAGCCAAATATGAAATACATACACAATATATCTATACATTATTAAAAGTAGATGTTCCGATTGATGGCCCGATTTTCAACTTGATGTTTTCTATTTTAAATGAAAGGTCATCCTTAAAATTGTCACATTCCAAAGTTTGAGTTGCATAACTCCAACGGTTCTATTTTTAGAAGCACAGGGTCACAAAATATTCCCCATTTAGTAGCACACAAACTGGTTGGTGGTTACCACCTTTGGCAGTAATTCACCACATTTTAGCCTATAATTTCTTTAGGCTGGGTTCACATAGGAGTATATGGTATACGGTATACGGTTTTCGCTATACGCTATTCGGTATTTGCTATACGCTATACGGGCACGGCGAGTCACATAGGGTAACACGCGTGCCCTACTCGGTCTTTTGGCGCCGATCAAATGGACACTTCAGAAATGGATTATTAGTTAAGACGATGAGTTTTAAATTCCAAATCCAATGTTATTTCATTACTTTGACATTTATATTTGTGTATATTTTATTAAGGAAACCTGCACATTTGAGAGTTGTTCTATCACAAAGAGAATTTATGGTCTACATATCATACATGTATATCATTTGGTTGATAGTATAACATGTACATATGAAGGCATGTGCTATTAAATTGCAAAGGAGTCCTATTGTTTCTAACTTACCCTATTCTACGCAATAAATTGTTTATAAATCGTGATAGGGGAAATTCAGAACGCCTGTACACACGAATTGCAGCTGCCACATCCAAACAGGACGGTATACGCTGCACGAAAATCGAACACGCACGATTCCCGGTATACTATACTATACTACACTATACGCAGGTATACGGCCTTTTCGAATAGTGCCCTCTTATGTGACCCGGTATTATGAAATTACATTGTTTCGATTTAAGCTATACGCGTGCCCTGCAAAACGTGCACCGTATACCCGAATAGTATACTCCTATGTGAACTCAGCCTTATGGAACATTTCTGGTCCCTAATATTTTACAAACATAATGAGAAAAATATGGGAATTCTTCTGGTATTAAAATATCTTGATGTGAAAAAAAAATCATAGCCCAAAAAGTGATCGGAACATACACCTTTAAAATTCAATTAACCTATCACCTGGTAAATAATTTACCAGGTGATAGTTTGGATCTGCAGATCAATTACAAATACACATCTGGTTTTGAGATTACTTATTCTCAAAGGTCTGTGTTTTTTAAAAGCAAAATGACAGTACACTATATTCCGATTCAGAATCCCCTAGACCAAGTACAACCAGGATAACATGTGTGTATGATACCTAATGTAAACTGCATCTCTGGGTGACTGCTGCGTTTCATTTTGGCGGGCATGCATTTGTACTTAATAAACAAGTCGCCACTGTTCTGTCAAAATCTTGTATGTTTTTCAGCATGTATAAAGTAAAAATCCCCCATGGTTAAGCATACAAAGTATTGCTTTACACATGTTCACGGGCAAGAGCACTTGCAAGGTCTTGATAAATGTGTTTTGGCCCTTGAACATGTTTTGAGCAGACTGCCCAAAGGTTATACATAGCCAGTATTACAGTATACATGCTGGAGGGCCGGATGGAGATTCACGGTTTTGACAGTACAGCAATGAAATGTTTTATTACACTAAAACAATGTATGTTTAACGTAAACCGCACACATTTTGTTTTTTTAGCAAATTTAGCAGCAGTTTGTTTTAAAATGCCATTTCCTTTCTTATAAAAATCAAGATAGTGCAACATTTTTTTAAAAGAAGTTATCAACTTGGTCTTAAGAGGTCTATGAATTGATATGTATTGTACAAAACATAATTTGCATTTGTTTTACCCATGAATTATAAATGAGTTGAAGCAGATTTTGTGCTAATATCTCAACTCCAAAATAGAATTTTAAAATAATTTCTTTTTAAAGCGTAATCTGTACTACAGGAGACAAACTTGTTTTAGCGTCACCATATATTATTTAGAGAATAATGACTGCGTAACAACTGTTTTCGTGAATTTGTTTTAAATCAGAGGTTTTTGATCTGGTCTGAGGAATTGTCCCGAGGGGCGCAGCCCCCGAGGGACAATTCCGAATGACCAGAACAAAACCCGAGGATTTCAAAACAAATTCACGAAAACAGTTGTTAAGCAGTCATTATTCTCATTCATTACTGAAAAAGATGCATATTTTATCCAAATCGTTGATTTGTACCGATATAATCTTGCTTATGATTAATTAGTTTTCTGTTTATTTTGTCCATCCCTTCTTAGTTATTGAAACAGTCCAAGTCGGGTCATCCCCTCATTAACATTTTTATCATTCAACCAATCAGAAATAAGCTTTAATCGTGTTTCCTCATAACTGATTGAATATTCAGTTAAGGGGCGTGAGGCGTTAATTTGATTGGACGGTCAGTGAGCAAAACAATGGAACATTTTGGCGCAGTACTTTCGGGCAATTATTAGTAACCCGCGCTCGGCGTGCGCGTTCTCATTTAACGATTAATTTGATTGGAACGCACTTGGTACGCAGCTATCGCGATTATTCATGAAGTAATGAATAATTCATAAATATGTTAGATTCTGGGATATAGTCAACTAAACTCACTAATACACTGTATAAAAAATAAAGGATAAATATATGTTAACACTTTCCACGCCACATTCCAAAATTTCACAAAATGTTTCAAAAATGTCAAAATTGTTGAATTTCATTACCATATTTGGAATCACCATGTGAAATGCATTGAAATAAGTACAAATATGCCTAGTATTGGTTCAGTAAATCTTGAGATAGACTCATAATAGCCGCATGGAAAGTGTTAAGTTTCAATATTGCATATAATGTTTTAAACACAACATCTAACAATGTGTTATGGGTTGAGGTAGTTATACTGCCTCTGTTTCAGATGCTTTTAAATAGATATTGCTTTGTATATGATAATTTCTTTAAAAAGTAGCAAGGGGGAAAAACTCCTTTATTGTTGTTGGTATTTGTGGCAGCAATATTCTTAAATGGGTGGGGGGGGGGGGGGGGGGGGGGCTTATGACCTGAATATAACTCAATGTGGATTTCAAAATATTAGCCAGAGGCTGATATGGTGGTCTACCGAAAATATTACTCTTACTGAATGTATAACATCAAATCATAGATTAAAACTGCTTAAAACCAGAGCTTTAGAATACTAACGTTGGCCCATAATCAATGTACAAATCTTGGTTATAAAGCAACATTTTTACTTTGAAAACAGTTTAAGGTTGAATTGGCAAGTAAAGCCATTGCATAAGTTGTGATGAAAGGGTGCCCTATAGAGCTGAACAGTGCTGTGATCATGCTGAGCTGGGGGGGAGACAATCAATTTCTAAAAGTTGGCTCTTGTTTTTTCCAGTTAATTCATAAATTTAATGTTTTTGCCTCTCTTTATTTCTGATATCAGCAACTTGAATTTGAACTTGGTACAGAACAATATCAAAATTGGCTTGACATGGCACCATTTTCTGGTCAGCCTTAATACACCCCCACCCCCCCCCCCCCC
>CM069453.1:51748484-51924368 GCA_035610835.1 Ophiura sarsii | reverse complement strand
GGCGTGAAAAAATGTGCAATTAAATTCTGATAATGCCAAGTGCCAGTCTAAACCGACGGTGCCATTATCTGAAACAATAGTGCCAGATACAACCGACTGGAAATTACGACATGATTCAGTTTAAACCGACAGAATTACAATATTGGGGGGGGGGGGGGGGGGAGGGGGTCCCTCCTCATGACCTCCCTCTTGCTACGCCACCACGGACCACCCATACTAGTTAGTACACCACTGTGTTATTGCATCATGATCATGCATTGGGCCTAGTTAGCTTAGTTGGTTGTGACCGTAGCAAGCTGCCTCCGACACCGGATTGGGGTCTTCAAAGAGTAGGCAAGGCGCATGAAAGTCGATATCGAGTTTCCCGTTACCCGCCCGCATCACCTTTTTTTTCACCCGCGTCAAAATTTCAAGATTTCCCAAAAAAATTATTATTTATTTTTAAACACAATTGTTGCCAATTTTATCAATTTGAACACGTTTTTCACTTTCTTAAAATATGAATTTTGAGAATTAGGCTCATAAGCAAGGCTTTTTAAATCGTAAACCTACCTTCCGTGGACATTATTTTGATGCATTTATTCGTTTCTGCAAAAACACCTTGAAAACATGTTTTTATAATATTTAAATGAGCACCGTATCAATATGGGTTGATCAAACATGCATTTACATGTCAATAATGAAATCTGATCAAATAATGAATAATTAATAATGAAAAAGTCGCTTTTGAATCCTTTCAATTTTGGTAGCTTTGATTTTTGTTAAGCGCAGGATGCCAGACAGCACAAGCATATTCCAAAATTGGTCGGATATAGGTTTGAAAGATGTTCAGCATGTCCTCAACTGGGGCAGCATGTTTACGAAGAGCATAACATAAATAAACGTCTACTGGCACGAGTAGACTGTCTACATCTGTCTGCGACTTGACCTGCGACTCCAGAAACAGTGACTTGGTCACAACCCTGCTATTTTTATTGTGCTTGTTTAATTTTTTTGATTTTTACAGCTTTTTCAAATTCTTACAAGACGACTTAGTGGAAAGGGGGTACACAATAAAGGCGTAATAGAAATTTCAAGCCGAACTACAAATTAATATACTTTATTTAGCCTTAATTTTAAAAAGAAGAAATGTCTACAATCTGCCAAACATCAATCATTGCATTATATATTGCATCAATTCTGATCCCAAATTGCCATGTCTGGCGGCCCTAAATCTTACGAGCGGGCGGTCGAGGACAACATAACAAACAAAAAATGTGCCTAATGGTAACATAATTATAAGGCAAAACAAAAAAGTTGACTTGCCCTTTCAGGGTCAAAGTCAGGGTCGGACGGTCGGATTTTTTTTTTTGTTGTTGAAAATTTACTGCACAAAAACACATTTTAGAGAGAAAAAAAAAATGATTTAAAAAAAATAAAAATTAACAAGCAGATACTACTCAAAATCCCTAGATTTCCGAAAATTCGGGTTGGTCGGAAGGGCAAGTCAACTCTTTTTTTTGTTGGCCTAAGCTTGGGACTTGAATAACACTTTGTGTTAACATGTATTTTGTGTTAACAGAGTTTGTGTTAACAAGGTTCCATTGTAACAACAATTATGTTCAACTTCAAAAGAAGAAAATAATAAAGCTGAAAGATTTTGATAATTTATACATGCATGTTACCTCTGTCAGAATGCATTATTGATCATACCATTTTAATTGTGTGTAAACCAAAGGCAATAATGCAACCTTCATGTAAATGTTGAATCCATAACTAGCATAGCATCTGACGAAACTGCTCCCAATAAAGTGACAGAGTATATATGGATGGTGAAACAAATGTGGAGGTAATCCACGGTCATTAAAGATTAAATCATTCCCGTTTTCAAATTTACATGGTACTTGATAATGAGACACAAGAATGCACACAGTATATAAACTTGCTTTATCATTACTTTATTCAATTAGCAGTAATGTTACACTAGGTAAATGACATACAGCTCTTCATAACATTACTGTAATTAAAATAATAATTAAAGCAATCAGTTTTGTTTTATCTATTGATAGTTATTGAAAAAAAGAAAGATTTTGATTGACTGTAGTTATGCTAAAAATCACTTCAAATTTCAGTAATAAGTAAGATATTCATGAACTGATTAAGCTCTGTTTCATATTGGATATTTCAAGTACAGTGGCGTAGCTAGGTTTCATTTTGGGGGGAAATAAATAAAATTGAATCGATATGATTGTTCCAACTAAAGAAATGTGTGTGCAGCACACAAACATTTTTGACTTTACATTTATTTTTGTTATGATTGAGGTACATGTCAGGCTCTAGACCAAAAATATTGCATTTTGTGGACACATGCACAGGTAGCGAGTAAACAAATTTCATCTATGTACTTTGGACCATTATAAATCCCCCCCCCCTGAAAAAATCCTTGTTACGCCACTGTTGTGATCAGAGTATTTTTATACATTGCTGAACTTCCACAATACCCTTTTCAATTCAGTTTTTATGCACAAGTTCATGAGGCAATTTTAGCCCTGTAAAATAGGGTTGGTTTTTGTCATCGCCAAAAAGGTATTTCTCCAAAATGTGCATATGATCCAAAATAACATACAATCATATTTTATAGAATCATTAAAAAACATTAAAACAGTCTAAATAATTGTTACACTTTTATGCATCCTAGCCATGTGATACGTCACAATAGGACAAAAAAAGAAGATGTTTCAAATAAGGCCTAAAAAAAAAGAAGTTTGATTGGCGTAACATAGAAGAAAAAAATAGGGTAGGTAGGTCGGATTTTTTTTAATTTTAATTTTTTTTAAATCTGTAAAACGTCTATGAAATTTTATATACCAGCACACATATACCATACAGACATAAACAAATGGCACAAATACACATTTTCACTGTCTTTATCACTCACACATATGTACCCGTGCCTGCCTTTTGGGGTGCTTTTTGGCAAAAATTGGTATAGCGATGGGGTGCTTTTATCACAGACTAAAGCGCCCAATTTGCATAAATTGGGTGTATTTTGAGAATTTTGTTGTAAAAAGCACCCAATTTGTGCAAAATTTGGTGCTTTTCTAACAAAATTGGTATATTGATGGGTGGGAAATTGGCCAGAAAATAGGTATAGAGAAAGTCAACTTTTTGAAGTCCGGCAGGCACATCCACGTACCATTTTGGCAAAAGTAACCCCCCCTGGGTACGTAAACTTGTGGGGTTTTGGGCACAATCAGATGCACTCTGGCGCCACCATTATAATGTATAAAACATTGAAATAGTAAAATATGTGCATCTACCAAAATCTACTTCAACAAGTCTGATAATGCTGTACATCGATTGATTAGTTTGCAGGCAGTTACAGTAAACTAATTGATAGTTTAATTAAAATGACTTCTATATATTTCCCATTTATTTTATCAAAAGTGTTTAAGAATGAGAATAAAGGGATGTGTAGGGAGCCTGTCTTTTTTAGGGGGTAAGGGATATCAGACTTTGTATCCTGCCGTCTTTCCATATCACATAATAATTGTCACTAAAATGTTGCTTAAAACCATCTTGCGTGAAACATTGAGCGTATTCAGATCATAGCTGAAATGGTTGAATCTCTAAAACCAATTGTAAAAAACACTAAAAATGGACCGGATGACATTAAAAACATGCCACCTATCATTTTGTATGCGAGACAACATGTTACCTGTATTTCAATTCTTTTTCTTGGGGGGGGGGGGGGGGGGGGGGCGGTGAGGGTTATCAGACCTGGTATTGATTTCTAAGATGGCCACTGTGATATTGATGTACATATATATTTAGCAGCCACAATACACAAACTTCAATAGTGACTACCAGAATTCAAGCAAAATAACAAAAAAGTGTTTGTACATAAATGTTTGTCAAGCTCAATAGATTTAAATGGACAGTATATCAACATGGACAAGATATTAAGGACGGCATCCAGATTTCATATGGATTGAAATCGATCAACTCTTTGACTAAACGCACTGGCTGTCCGTACTAAGGAGTCATCATTGCGTTCGATGACCATTGCTAAACACATTTCCCGAAACACAGAATTAACACGGGAAAGTAAGCAAACAAACAGTTGAAGTGGCCTATTGTTATCCATAATTGGTTTGTTTTACTAGGAGGAAACCAATTACACGCTGACATACTATATCAATTGGTCAATACTCAATACCTTTAAGTTGGCAATTACAACGGAGCAAACATTATTTTTCGTATTGGCATGGCGGGCATTATTTAACTACATTCCGTTCATCTTCACAAAACTGTCCGTTTATCCCATTGCCCTCTCTGTTTGACAGTTTTCAATCCATACCAATCTTGATGCCATCCCGGGGGGGTGTGGACTCTCAGGTACAGCCTCCGTAAAACTTCCGTAACTTCTTCATTATTCATTTAATCTACTTAAAAGTATACATTTTCTTGAAGGAAAGGGTTCAATGAATCCAACCATGAACATGAAATTGACCATTTTGGAGACCATTTAAAAAACCCATTTTTGACCCATTTTAGGTTCTGGCAAGATAACTTTAAACAAAACAAAAAAGAATGGTTGAATATTTGTCAGTATAACCGTTGGTTCCAATTTCGCCTTTTAAACAGAATACTTTGAACAAATACCCTTTTAGTTAAAATTGGTAAATCGGTCAATCCAAAATGTACTTTGTATGCAAGGGTGGGTGTTTGCTTTTATGATATTATTGTTTTTAAAATCTATTATTGTATATCTTGCATTTTTAATGTATTTTTGTAATTTGTAATATTGTGCCAATTCAGCCGGCTGGCTGCGATGACAATAAACTATACCATGAATAATAGTACCTTTTGTAACGAAGTTGACGAAAACTTTGTTGTGGCATAAATGGACATCACTTTTTGAGAAATAAGATAATTATATTGTCAAAGTTATTGCATGTATGTTTATAAGAACGAGGAACAATACACTGTCTCTGTATACATTTACCTGTTTATTTACAAAATACGTTCAATCTAAATAACATTTGTTTATAATGAATGTACCCCTTGGTAAATATAATTTGTATCACCACATATTTGAATTGTTTTATGATGTATGTGATCTTTTCAGCTAAAGAAATGATAATAAAAAACTATAAATGAGAAAAAAGTGAGAACTTTAAACAAAATGTGGAGGTTTTTTAATAATTTTCTCCAAAATGGTCAATTTCATAATAATGGTTGGATTCATTGAACCCTTTTGTGCAAGAAAATGTATACTTTTATATAGATTAAATGAATAATGAAGGAGTTACAGCAGTTCTACAGAAGATATATGCTGAGGGTCCACACCCCCTTAAACCTTGAATGGCCAAATATAACCATGATACCAAAAACAAATATATCTTATAAAACACTGAAAAAATGAAAGAAAGTCTATAGCAAAAAATGAATGTCCTTCATTATCATAGGTTGATAACTTTGAATATTGGTACAATAATATAACATTGATGCATATAGTCATCTAACAAATTTGGTGATTACCACATTCATTTAATAAAACTATAAATTGTTCAAAACTGATAATGATATTGCGCCAATAGTTTATGATTTATGACCATTTGAAAATGACAAGTCGGCCATAGGCAATTTTTGGCAACTTTCCCAAAAGTTGGCCAACAATGACAGTGTTACTGATAGGAACATAGGGGCTGTCAAGTGTCATTGTATGAATTTTTCAAGCACTGTAACTTTCAAACTATTTATGTGTTGTACATGTAGTCATGTACATAAAAGTATACACTTTTTTCAATGAAATGAGTCAGGGAATCCATTTTTCGTATCAAATTTCACTGAAAATCGTGATTTTTATATTTTTGCCCAAAAATGCCTCCTTTTTGCCTACATTTTTCAAACAACCTAACAAAATAATTTTTAGGTAAACAAATTCTAAAATGTTAGTGAAAGCATCTTAATTCAATTATCTAGGACACATATTTTTTGTTTGCCTCTAAAAAATTTAGTTTTGAAATTATTGACCAAAAAGGTCTAAAAAAGTGAATTTCAAGATTTTTTAATCTCAAAATTCACATTTTTTGTACTTTTTGGTCAATAATTTCAAAACTAAAAATGTTAAAGGCAAAAAAAAATTAATGTGTCCTAGATAATTGAATTAAGATGCTTTCTGTAAAATTTTAGAATTTTTTACCCACAAATTATTTTGTTAGATTGTTTGAAAAAAATTGTCCCCCCAAAAAAGCCATTTTTGGGCAAAAATATAAAAATCACGATTTTCAGTGAAATTTGATACGAAAAACGGATTCATCGAACCCTTCCCTTAAAAAAAATGTATACTTTTATATGGATTATATGAATAATGACAAAGTTACTGTTATGTATTGTCAATAACAATAAATGAAGATACTCAGGTTTACACACGTGTTGTAGGTTCAATGGTTAACAGGTAAAAGAGAACTTTTATTAACATACATTGGACTATATACAATGAGTATTGAAGTGGTGAAGTCACACCCTTCATACATATTCATAAGGCATCAGTGACTCAGTGTTTCTAGATACTGTATAGGTACAAGTATATCATAGTATAGAATAATACACCACACTATCCCCCCTGAAAATTAATTGTTGATTAACTATAGTAATATCAATAATTGTTAAAACCAATACAATTTAACATTATATTTCCAATGCTTGACTGTTACATGTACTTTCAATTTGGCAATTTCATGACCTTTAAACACACTTATACGAACTTGAACTTTTTGAAAGTGTGAAATGAAATAATAATGCGGCTATGCCATTTGTTGGTCAGTACAGTGGTCAAAGTACTTGGTAATTTATTGCTTCTTGAAGATTTTCTAGCAACAAATATTTGTGCTTTAGATCTAACAGAAAGTTGATTCTATAATAGCCTTTAGGTTTAACTTTTAATCAAATTTGTACTTTGAATTGCTCTGGGACTGATAACCTTGTTCAATTTAAGTGTGTGAACTTGATAATTGGCAGGTGTTACAGGAATATGTCAAATTCAATTTATATATAGTGGTTATTTAGAACCTGTTTGATTGCGTTCTAAACTAGTTTCTAACCTAAAATCCTTTACAATATATCTCATAAATATAAAAGTAATTGTTGCACTATGCTTTTGGTCAATGAACCTTCGGTTCCTCTGTTAAATTTCAAAGATTTATGTCTCAATTTCTTTAAAAGTTGGTATATCAGTAAAATCTAAAAATGCAAAATTTGATTTACCCAAAACTATTTTTAACTTTACCTTAATACAATTATTTGTTGATGAATTTTGAAATCTTTATGATTTCTTTACATAGCATAATTTCAACAATATACAATGATACAAATCATGTACCACTAGTAGTTTATAACTAATACAATCTACATTATATGCTACAAAGTTAATACAATAAATCGCTTTCCTTTAATCGTAGTCAGATACATTTCCATGGTCATATCACATATCATTTGGTCTGAAATAGGTTTTACAAATTAAGTTTGTCAACTGGTTTCTTAATTCGTTTTGATCTTCTTGGCTCTATTTCGGATGTTGCTTTTTGTTTAGGTTTGTTTGACTGATTTGGCTCAGGATGTTCAGTTTGTGAATGACTTGTTTTGCTCTTATTAGAGGATGGTTTCTCAACCTCTTCAGTTTCAATGTCACTCTGAATTTCTGATTCCAAATTGGTTGTGTTCTGAACTTCTGAATTGTTCATCACATTTGTCAATTTTGGAGTGGATAATGCTTTCAATTGATCAATATGCCTTTTCCAAATTTGATTGTCAATTTCAACCTGGTAGGTTACTGGTCCTAATTGATGAATTATTCGACCCTGTGTCCATCTATCAGAATGAATTCGATAGTCTCTCACCAACACATTACTTCCTACTTCGATTGTTCTGTGTTTTTGAACTTGAGGACTATTATAGAATAATACACCACAGTTACGGCAGTTTTACGGAGGCTATTTCTGACACTTGACAGCCCCCTTAACATTTACAAAGTGGGGAATTTCATTGTCAGTCTTGAAATGTGTGCTGCATTTTTGTTTGTATACACATAAGTTATTTTAGTCATTTATTGATGTGAGCTGCATGCTAGTGATCTCAACTGTGGGCATATGCTTGCTAAATATGTGAAGGTCTGGTGGAGTATACAGTGGTTGATGCATCAAGTCAAACTCGTGCCACTTGCTACACACAAAGCACTGGTACTCAATTGGTAAAGAAATACAATCATCTATACATTTTGTAATGTATGAATGTAAAATGGTCCTAATTAACACTGCTGTTTGCTAGAGACGGCCATGGTTGGCATTTCAGTGTGATTAACATTTCCCCCTTTAAAGTTATTACATACATTTGACTTATACACAAAATAAATATGTTTGCATGTTTTTATTTTCACAGTAGCAACTTGGAGCGCGAAAAGTAATGTAGCGCAAAAAAAATCCAAGTTGTCAGTATTAAAAGATCTAAAAATCAAACAACAACAAACAAACAAAACACCACAAGACCTACATACATGAATTAAAACCTGAAACCAGCAGGAAAAGGGACCTGCCCTGTAAAGAATAACAATTTGTCAGATCAGGTCAACCATCAACCCATCAAGTAGCCTTGCCATCAGGGCCTTCTGATATTTGTACTAAAACAAAACATTTCACTTAAAAGGCCAACAAAACAAGTTGACTTGCCTTTTCAGTGCCAAGATCAGGGTCGGTTGATAGGGATTTTATTTTATTTTACTTTTGGATAAACATCAGATATTACGCAAGAACAAAGATTTTCAGTTTTTTGGATCGGTCGGAAAGGGCAAGTCAACTCTTTTTGAGGTCTAATATACTATATAAAGGGTTCAACAAAAGAAAGTATACCACTTTGTTTATGTCATTTTGAGTAACATTTAATTTTTTTGGACCAAACAGGCTAAATAGGCATTTAGATTAATCTTTTAGGCATAATTGATACCAAATTTGCCCCCTAACAACAAAGATAAACCATGATTAGCACCATTTAAAGAAAATTAGTCACTTTTCAAAAGTCACATTTTCAATACACATACGCGGGAAGAAAAGACCATATGTTACCTGTTCATAATCAAATAGCCCGCTCGCTCAGGCACAACCCAACGCAGTTGCACTGTGTGATCAATATCCAAGTTTCATTCCCGGCCATTCAAAGTGCCACGCACAGCATTTTGCTCGTGCGTTAAAAATGTCACGTGACTTTTGAAAAGTGACCAAAATTTCTTTAAATGGTGCTAATCATGGTTTATCTTTGTTGTTAGGGGCAAATTTGGTATCAAATTATGCCTAAAATATTCATCTAAATGCCTATCTAGCCTGTTTGGTCAACAACAAAAAATGAATGTTACTCAAAATGACATAAGCAAAGTGGTATACTTTCTTTTGTTGAACCCTTTAGTATCCAAAACAATAACAACTATTGCAACAGTATTCCAGTGATTTCACACTTTTACACCAGACACTGATGCATCCACCTGTTACTACCCATCATTCATACATTGTACATGGAGGATAGACCATTTGGTTGCAATTATATCATGAGCTTGTGGCTATGACCATATAAGGACACAGGCCTCCCTCACATTGTTCAATACAAAAATAGGTATATTATAATAGGGTCAATGAGACATGCACCAGTACTTCATCTGATGGAATACTTGTAACAATTAGAGTGTGGTGGCATGGGAAAATCCTTCACATGGTAATTTTCTAGCAACTTGATTTTTTCTATGGTGGAGAGCTTCATAATCTACTCAGTATAGGACTGTTTAAATTTTTCAGAAATTCCATCTAGAACTACAGTAATAGTATTTTAAAGTCGGCAAGTTTAAACGCAACACTAAAAATTGAAACTGACAATTCAAAGGTGTACACAAAATCTTTTAAATGCTCTAATAATAAAACTACACTGTTATGTCACACAGAATAGCTTGTCATATGAAAAGGACTTTTGATATGAACCTAGTTTTTTGCGATATTATTAACAATTGTAAGTCCTTCACTTTCAAAATCTTTACAATGCATTGTCGGAATTCACAAGTGGTTACCATGGTAACAATGTCATTTTACGTAAACATAGCATTTTACACATACAATTTGAGAAACAAGGTTCAGAAAAGTACTAAAATAAACTTAACATCTGGAATTTTGCATAAAAAACTCCTGGAGACCAAAGTTCAAGGTTTAATCTCTGTCTTGGGACCAAAGTTGGAAAATTGACTTGGAACTCATTTGTTAGGAATATTTTGGTATGACCCAGATATCTCAATATTAACACTAGCGACTTCCGACAGGTTTTCCCATACCACCACACAGATATGATTTTCTACAATTATATGTGATTTTCTACTTATTGTATTGACTATCTGTGATCTTTTCCAGGGGGCACCCACTATTCATGATTTTTTGAGAAAGTAGATTTTCATGCAGATTTACATTTCTGATCATAAATCATGAATATATTCCGAGTTACAGAGCGATATGTTTCCTAATTACTTCAAAATCATGGTTTAAAGAGTGAAAATAGATTGTTAACAGTTTATTTTTTACTCTAAATTCACTCATATATTCCTTTTTTTAAGTTTTGGAATTTTATCTGGTTCATATTTAATTAAATGTTTATGAATTTTGTTTGGAATCCTTTTGTAAATGTTTGAAAATTCACCGAACTAAATTTGCTGACCAAGTCTGGGGTGGGGGGGGGGGGGGGGGCAGTGGCGTACTCAGCTTTTGGAAACAGGGGGGCCCGACCATAGTTGTACCAACGAAAGGCATGATTTACAGACAATTTTTTTTACAGAATCCAATTTTTTTCTCTCGTAAAACATGCCATTTTTTCCCCGTCAGCAGCTGAAATCTTGTTAAGTGTGGGGGGGGGGGGGGGGGGGGGGGGGTAGCGATAGGTTGTCCACAAAACCGGCCAAAATAAATCGCATGGTGGAATACGCAAATCTACTGATGGAGGCTCGAATTTACCGACGGGCTTATTCCATGGGGGGGGGGGGGGGGGGGGGGGCCCTGGCCCTCTGGGTACGCCCCCACTTTTCCCACCATTCAAGGAAACTTTCTAAATAGTCCCCCTTTATGCCCAAAACACAAGGACATATGTGAAGCGATCTGGGAAAACCCGCCACATGGTAGAATTTTTCATATTGGAGATATTTATATCATAAGGAAGCTGAAACTGTGCTGATTATAGAACTGCTTCGATCATTTTTCTACGATCACTACATGAAAAGTGAAAAGAGTGAATGATGATTGTGATGTCATAAAAAGCTACAAAATAAGAAATCATGAAAACAGGCCAAAAATATACACAGTTCAATAGAATAACATTATATGGTTAATTAGAACAAGGCGGTTCTCGAACGGCGCGTCTCGCCTGTTCATCAAAAGTGACTTGAAAGAAATGCTGATGAAACATATGATACAATGTAGCACTGTCACAGAGGTATGCATTGTAGTTAATGCAAGGGATGTAATACCTTGAAAAATTTAATCAACAAAAAGAACACACCAAATCACATCAAGATAGGCCTTACAGATCTTATTAGACCCCAGATGACCTCTGATGACCTTGAAAATTTAATCAGCAAAAAGAACACACCAACCCCCTTCCCTCCACCAAATCACATCAAGATAGGCCTTACCGATCTTATTTGACCCCAGATGACCTCTGATGACCTCGAAAAATTAATCAACAAAAAGAACACACCATCCCTCTTCCGTCCACCAAATCCCATCAAGATAGGCCTTACGGATCTTATTTGACCCCAGATGACCTTGAATGACCTCCGATGACCTTGAAAATTTATTAGACCCCAGATGACCTTGAAAAATCAATCAGCAACAGAACGCACCACCCCCCTTCCCTCCACCAAGTCCCATCACGATAGGCCTTACGGATCTCCAGATATCGCGTCACAAAGGTATTTCTTAGCACACGGCTGACGGCATATGGCGGACGCCGGACGCCGGACAGAAATAGTGATAACATAGTCTCTTTCTGATTACATCAGGCGAGACAAAAATGACTTAGGGACCGTTCATTATTTATGGTGGAGGGGGGGTTGGGACAAATTCGAGACTTGTATGTTAAAATTACCTACCCCCCCCCCCCCTACAGCTGAAACTGAAAATTACATGACCCCCCTGCTAACCAGCAGCTTTTTACACCCCCCCCCCCCCTCCCTGAAAAAAAAATCAACTTGTCACATACGTACTTATGGGGGCTGTCTTTACCTTTGGAATTTTGTTCATGGATACATTGGCAAATTCTGTTTGTGCCCTGCCCCTATATCTAAACGGCCAATAATTTTATGATGGCCCTTCTTTTTATTGTGTGAAATTACTAATGGCGAGCGTAGCGAGCGAAAATTGTGTCATATTTATACATTTTAGGAGGTTTTGTGAGTCTTTAAACTCTTTATAACCCGAACAAGTTAGCCTACATTCTGAGCAGAAACGTATAATCCAGTAAAACGTTCTACTTTTGTGAGCATTGGTGCAAAGCTGAGACGAGGTGAAAAGCATCCAATAAATCACATTTTTTAAAATCATAAAATTGGATTTTGTTACATTATACACCCTGTGGTTCTAATTTCTCGACCGTTGATGATTATATAGATGTTTTTCCACAATATTGTTCGAGACACAACAGATTTGCTGTGCAGAAGTCATCTCATAGTAACAGATTTTGAAGTCAATATGTTTTAAGAAAATATGCGCGAAGCGTAGAAATTTTTTTGCATTTACACTCCAAAGTAGCCTCTAAAATCTACCACATCACACCACCATCTTTATAAGTTAAAAAAAGTTACACAACCCCCCTGTTTAAGAATAAAAAGTTACATAACCCCCCCTATTTCAACATATGAAAGTTACATGACCCCCCCCTATAGTTTACCCTCCCCCCCCTCCAGCATAAATAATGAACGGTCCCTTAGTAAGTTTTTGAAGGTGAAATGAAATTACATAAAAGATGATGACAAAGTATTGGAAATAAATTTTCTAAAAATATCTTTACATTTTTTTTTTTTTAACATTTGACCCATAATTCCTAGTTCACATTTTGCGACATCTGACGGGTTTTCACAGATCGCGTCACATATCTGGTTCAAAATTCCCCCTTTTTCTTATTCCCGGGACAATTCCATGACACAATACTCATAGCCTCTCCAAAATGACCTCTTATCTTGGGAAATGGCACGGAAAGCCCACCTTTACCGTGATTTTTGGAACGATCATGCATACCCAAAGTCAATGTTGACTAGGGTCAGAAGTTCGTCAAAGGTTGCAAGAATCAAAAAGGAATTTTGCGAAAATCTATGGATTCTCCTCCATTCAAATATAGTGTGTTAGACAGATTATCAGTGTAGCCATTTAGTGCTGGTTAGCCTGGTTTACTGACGGTGAACGGAGTAAGTGGATCATGGCGTGGGGACCAGAGGCCTTCTAATAATGTTATTTTTAAAGGTTTTTTTTAATGCACTTTGAGCATTCCTGCCACATAATTTCTTGTTTTATGAGGCAGTTCAATGATTTTAGCCACAAATTATATTTTAAAAAGTATTATTTTTAGAGTGCGGGCTTGTTTACCCTTTTTAGAGTGCCGGCTACGCCTGACCGGCTTAGTGACAACAGATTATCTACGAGAACTTTGCTGGCGGGAATCTTTGCCGATAATGGATTTTCCTAGAGTTTCTGACTACGGTTGACTGAAACCACCTGGGCCTGGCTGAAAATGTTGATTTCATGGATTTCACAAAATATGAGGGTCATTCAATAATAAGCCTGTCTTATGAAATATCACACAATTGTAGCTTGGAACCTCAGCTACAAATTTATTGTAAATTGATCCGAGTGCTGGTTGTGCTTTTCTCGAGATGCAGTGAAAACCAAACTTACATTTAGTGTGACGGAAACAGATGAAAACAGCAAAATATTGCCGAAGTGCTATTCATTTGGCCTATTGTAAATGGCAAAACATACCTATCGGTCAATTATAACCATTCTAAATGTCAGATATTTCTTTACCAGACCAGAAACATTGAAGGTGACTGATTTCTTTGGCAATCTTATGCCCTCTGGTTAACCAGTACCAGATCAGGACAACCATAAGTGTACCTGTCCCCTAGAGCACCCTGAAAAAAGCATATATAACTTTCATAAGAACCAAGTGATTTCCAATATACCGGACTAAATAGAGGGATTACAAGTCTCAAGTCTCCCAAAGAGATAATTTTCTATCATTGACTACCTGATTGATTATTCTGAAAGTTGCACATAATTAATACTCATAAAGTGACTATTATATACGTTAAATATTTAACATACGAGGCATCACTGTGGCTTGAGCTGTTAAAACGAAAATTAGACTGACTATCATCAGTATTCCAGTATGCCAAGGGCATAGCGATACATTTGAGTTGATATTATTACACTATTTGCGAGACTGCAAGAGTTAATATTGCTTACAATCTTAATCATACTTGATAAGCGTATACTTGTATCAGATATCAATCATTGATTTCCATTCTCAATATTAAAATCATGCTCTTATATCTAACCATATTATACGGCAAACCTCCCGAAAAACATAATAATAATAATAAAGGTCTAAATTTTATTGTCATCACAGCCAACCGGCTGAATTGTAACAACATTACAAATCAAATACATTAATAAACAATGCAACCAACGTCCAGGTAGCAGCTAAATCAGCGCCAAGTTGCGACATAAACATACATAACCCCTATATAGTAACCCCCTATTAGGCAATGTAGACTAAGTGCCTTGCCCAAGGAGTAAGGACACCAACACATTGGCACCAGCGGGGCTAGAACTCACAACCTTACGATTAGGAGACCGGCAACTGTTCCACACATGCTCTACATGCATTTATTTTAAAGGTAATTTTCTGTTTCTGTCGTCCAAAATCTCTTTTCGGCTTTGATCGCATCATATGAAAAGTATAACAGATATCAATTATCATTTACTATAAATGTGTAGCTATAATTCAGAGCTATAACCATGAACAAATGGCATGAGGCTGATATTCATATTAGCAATGTTATGAGGGAGGAGGTAGAACTTATTGAATGACCCTCGTATATTCACTCATTTCAATTAGTGCACAACATTAATAGGCTCAATACTCATTTTCAGGATGCATTATAGCATAAATAAACATTTTTGAATTGTTTGGTTTTAGGCTGAAACCAATTCAATCAAGCTTACTCTAAAAAAGGTCAGAGAACATTTGATATTAAAGGTGTAACGGCAAAGTAGATTATTTGGAACTTGCTGGACAAATTCTTAATGCAGAATCTGTACATGGATGAAGCAGTTCGTGGTGGCCGTAAAAAGACTGGAAGATCAACAAACACCATTGACTTCATTAGACGTGCAGTAGTTAAAATTCCAACAGGATCCGTTTGCTGACATTCTGTAGAGAACAGAGTTTGATGATCGTTCAATGCTTAATGATTCTTACACCTTTATGTATAGGTCCTAAGGAATAAAGATGTTGCCTTATAGGTTTCATTGGTCTATTTAATCTTAAATGATATCAGCATGGGTAGTTCCGTGAAGAAGGGCAGCTGCTATGATGAGTTGCAAGGCACGTTCAGGAAGCGTTGCTGATGTCTGATGACAGGACAACTCTGCTGGTGCATGTATACCGAGTAGTAGATCTGGAAATTTGACCTACAATCCTAGAAAATAGTCTTGGAATGCCCACTTGTTAACAACAGTAAACTATCACCCCTCTGCAATGTTGAGGAATGTTAATGTCTTCTGCAGTTGTTCAAGGTGTCCCGACATTGATCGATGAGGTGTGGGGAAGAGAAATTGTTGTCTAAAATGTCTTATTCACAGTTTAACCAAATAAACATCATTTAAAGATCAGCAAAAAAATTCTGCACATTAAATGACCAAAACGTATAAAGCATTCTAAGGACTTGTTTCCAAGATTGTCTTGACATCATCTGAATTTGTTTTTTCTCTCATAGCTCAAAAACGGAATGTTGTATGGACTTCATACATGTATTACACTTGATTTTAGATTGGACCATATGCGTTAAAGCTATAGTATTGCTTTAGAAAACACATTGATTTATTTAGGGAAAGGTCACTGTAAACAACCCCCTATGTCAATTTGCATGTAGACCTATTTTTGTATCCGGTATTACCAGGGCTCAAATTACATCGCGGCCATCGCGGCCATTGCCGCGATGCCCTCGCATCTGGCCGCGATGCCCTCGGACGGTAAAAAAATCACGGCCATAATGGCCGTGCCCTATTTTTAACAGTGGCCGTGTGCCCTTTTGGCTCGCGGTTGGGGGTTCCGATAAACTTAACTATGATCAAATTATTCCAAGTTCAATCCGATTTTTAAAGGTGCAATGTGCTTTAAAATTTTACAAAAATGATGATGTGATAGTCCATTCGAGGTGTAAAGTTTTCATCTATCTAATGGTTGTTTCTAAACATGTATCCACCTTGTCTCTAGCTACGCAATTGCTCACTGCTCTGCTTTCCAACAGCAACGTACATATATAACATCACAAATTCACAACATGACAATGATACAGTATTAAAATATGTTGATTGACAAAATAAACAGACTGTCTCATTTCATGCTGTAAAGTATTTAATAAAAGTCCTAGTGAAGTTTACATGTAAAATTATGGTATAAATAATGTAATATAAAATGGCCTTGGTGCCCTTTCATTCCAATATTGGTTTGGCCTTGGTGCCCCAGAACATGGCCTCGATGCCCTTCGAAATGTGTTATTTTTAAGGCCAAAGTGGCCGTGCCCCTAAATTGACGAAATTTGAGGCCTGGGTATTACTATGAAATACAAAACAAGTTGATTGATTTTCGAGCTGCGGCGATGTGGTCTAATGGATAAGTTCTTAGGCTTCTTATGATTGTTTTTTTGAGGAAGTGGGTTCAAATCCCACTGGTGGCGTGTTTATGTTTTGATTTTTGTTTTAATGTTACAATTGCAACACTTTTACCTATCAATGAAAAATAAGTTGAGGAATAAATATAATCTCAACAACATGCAGCATAATTCTGTTATACCCTACACACCAACATCGGTAGTATGCGTCTTTCTTAAAAATCATGCACTATGAATAGCTCTGTGAAGGGTTAACAGAATTACTCCCCCATAGGGGATTATTTACATTGACCGTTCCCTAAATAAATCATTGTTTTATAAAGACTCTACTGCCTATGGTTGGATCTTAAACCGTGTGTAATATGAAGTTTATCCGACATTTCGCTTTTGATGAGTTATGAGAGAAAACCCAAATTCAGATCCTTTTTTGGCACTTTGTCCAGACAATCTGGATCTGGATAGGTTACTCCAGCAAAATGGAATATCTGCATCACGCTAGAGTTGATGACATGACCTAATGATTGTTGTGGCTGGGTAGACTGTTTTCATTTGTTGATGCTGTGTGCTCGTTGAAGTGGTTCCGGATCATTGTTTTGAAGGGGTTATCCGGTTATGGTTGGCGGTGTTCAGAATTGTACGAGGGAGATTGTTCCAATGAGTGGTCGTCCAGGGGAAGAATGTGTTGGAATAGGTCATGGTCTTGGTCAGAAGTCTTTGGTAGGGTAAGTCATGGGTCTTTTTGAGTTGTCTATCAGGCTTGATTAGGTGGTTTTGCCAGCTTAAGTCCACCAGGCCGTGTGTAATTTTGTGCATGAGTGTAAGCCTGATAATTTTGCGGAAAAAGGAAAAAAGTCTTGGAACGCCCACTCGTTAACAACGGTAACTATCACCCCTTTCCCCAGTGTCTTCAGCAGTTGTTCAAGGTGTGCCAACATTGATCGATGGGATGTGGGGAAGGGAAATTGTTGTCTAAAATGTCTTATTCACAGTTTAACCAAATAAACACTATTTAAAGATCAGCAACAAAATTCTGCACATAATGACCAAAACGTGTAAAGCGTTTCAAGGACTTGTTTCCAAGATTGTAGTCTCGTATAGGCTGTGATCAATGACGAAACTCTGCAGGACACAGTGTAGGGTTTCCTTTGGAATACATCAAGAGTAGCTTCTTTGCCTGCTGACATTGACAGCAACCCTCTCACTGTATTTACTGCCTTGAATTTTATGCAGACCATCATCTTGTGCTGGTTCCTCATATGATTTCAACTTTCTTGAAACCAAGTGATCTGAAGTGCCATCACAGAAAATGATAGCACAATTTGGACAGGAGAATGCCTTCCAGTCTGATATCAAGTAGTCTGCCAAATGCATTCCAGGCTTTGTGGGGCTTGTGCACTGGAATGCATTCAGTTCCACTCAGTACTGCATTGTTGTGTTGAAGTGCCCTATAAAAAAGAAAGAAAACAGAACAACCATAGAAGATTAAAGGTGTATGTTCCAATCACATTTGTTTGGCTAATCTAATATTTTTTGAAATTTTGACTAAAAAGTGTCCACAAAAAAAAAATCAAAATTTCAAAAAAATATTAGATTAGGTTAAAAAAAAAAAAAAAAAAAAAAAGAAGATTCCTAGGGAATTGTATTAGGAATATAATAAAACTAGTATGACAAAATTTGACAAAATATATTTTGAGTTATCTTTGCAGAACCTAAAATGGGTCAAAAAACGTGTTTTTTATAATTTATTCCAAAATTGTCAATTTCATGATCATGGTTGGATTCATTGAACACTTTCCTGCAAAAAAATTTACACTTTTATATAGATTAAATGAATAATGAAGGTGCACAGCCCCCTAAGTCCCCCCAAGTGACTTTTGGGCATTTATTACTCAAAAATAAGGGGGGACTTAACCCTAACACTACCATATACCCCAAAATACCACGGCTGGGCACGTTGGTACCACCCGGCGTGAAAGTTTTTTGATGAAAAAATGGACCCAATACATACAGTCTGGGCAATACACTGCCCAGAACTGTGCTTGGCAGCCGTGGTGAAGTGTGGAATCCCTCGCTTGTGGTGCGAGAGGTCCCTGGATCAAATCCCGGGGGATCGGAGGGATATTTTGGTCGATTTTCCGCGTTGAAGAAAAAAGTGGGGGGAAGTGTTAGGGTTAACAAGCAATTTTTTGAATTTTTTTCTTCAAAGTTGATGAAAAAATGGACCCAATACATACAGTCTGGGCAATACACTGCCCAGAACTGTGCTTGACAGCCGTGGTGAAGTGTGGAATCCCTCGCTTGTGGTGCGAGAGGTCCCTGTATCAAATCCCGGGGGATCGGGGGGATATTTTGGTCGATTTTCCGCGTTGAAGAAAAAATTCTGAAAAAAGTGGGGGGAAGTGTTAGGGTTAAGGAAGTATTTTTGGAATTTTGTGAGTGCTGTAATTATTTGAACTATTAATCAAATGCATATAAAAGTATACATTTTTGGATGGGATATGGATTAGAGAATCCATTTTTGGCATCAATTTTGACCAAAAATGTTGATTTTTTTGTTGAGAAAATCACAAAAAATCACTTTGATGACCAATTTTTTTCTGGACAAGCTAACAAAATTATTTTTGAGTAATAAATGCCCAAAATTGCTTGATTATACTATTAAGACACTACTCTAGGGACAATTTTCTCATTTTTTCTTTTTTAAAGCCATATTTTTGAAATTTTGACCAAAAATGGGGAAAAAAATGAAAACAATCACTTTTTTGGCACTTTTTGGTCAAAATTTCAAAGAATACAAGTTTAGGTGAAATAATGAGAGAATCGTCCCTAGATTAGTGACATAACATTAGAATCAAGCAATTTTGGGCATTTTTTACTCAAGAATAATTTTGTTAGCATGTTCCAAAAAAAATTGGGTAAAAAAAGGTGAATTTTGTGATTTTCTCAAAAATTCAACATTTTGGGTCAAAATTGACGCCAAATTTGGATTTTCTGATCCATTTCCTTTCCAAAATTGTATACTTTTGTATGCATTTGATTAATAGTTCAATAATTACAGCACTCACAAAAATAAAATTAAAAAACTTCCTTGAGTACCCCCTTAATTTACTATTTCATATTATGGGTTAAGAATGCTTCAGTTATATATATTTATGAAACACCCTCTTATAAAGTGAAAGGGGTTCTTAATGCCCCGCTTTACCCTATATAACAAAAAACATGCTGTATACATAAAGATGGGCAAAGAAGCGTCAACACATCAAATATTTGTGTAACGTTAGTATATTTGGAAAACTGTGACTTGGTATTCACACACAAAGAATACAAGTAATGAAAATGATATGTTTATCCACTATGTCATTGCAATTAATAAGCTAAGTATATTAGCAAGTTATGGTGATTATCAGAGCTCACTTTTTAATTTTTGAGGGCACCCAATTTCAAGGCCACTGTATTGTGTACAGACCATTTAACTTGAAATGGTGGAAAATGTCAATATTTTTACTAAATCGATGTTTTCTAGAAGTTCAAATTTGAAGGAATTTTATGAATTTTCAGACAACATAACTAAAAAATATCAAACTATCAGGTAAGCTTTTATTACCATTGTGAAGAGGACTTTCAGCGCTATGATCAGTTTTCTCAATTTTTTCGATTATGGATTTCAAAATCTAAATTTATGCACACAAAAAAAAAGCCAAATTTACACTGTTTTCCTGATGCTGTTGTTGATTCTGTCTAGGATGGTTTTTAATAACGAGACCAATTTCACTTTTTGCTGGATTAATGAGCCTGCAGAGGGGAGCTTGTTCGCGAAGCTTTCCTAGTGGTCTTTCAAAGTGATGAAGGCTTGTTTCATGGCCATGGTTTCCATTCTTTCAGCCATTCTGAGTTTTTTCTGCGATGGTGCGAGCGTCGGTGTTGATGACTTCCACTGTGGATGCGCTTGTGTGCTTGTAGGTTTTGGTAATGTTTTCGCTTAGTAGCTTTCCGAGCTGTGTTCCATTTTGTAAAGGTTCCAGGTTTTGTCGGCGAGGATGAACATGATGTTGGATGTCTTTATCTTGTTGATGTCTTTATTCAATTTCCTCTGGAACGGGTCGGCGACTTTATGGAATCTGATGGTTGCTATCATGGTGTGCATGTTGTCCTCTAATGTCTTTAGCTCGGCGATTTGCGGTGGGCAGCATTTACTCTTAGTTTAGACCGTAGTTATCATCATTTGGCTGGCTATCGGAGTCGTCGCTGTCTGTGTCTTTGTCTTCCTTTTTCATGAAGAATAATGCTTTCTATCTCATGCGCTTCAATATACTTTCAACTTTTACAATGAGCTTTTTTTGTAAGAGTTGGCTGGTGGTATCGGTATATTTTTAAAAGCATAGCTGTAGTTGACTTGCGTTGGTGGTTGCATCGACAAAAATTTGCAGATATGCGTAGAGTGCTCAACTGGAATACAGGAGTGTATAATACACCTATCAGTTGTAAGACGCACTATACGACCCCTGGGAGAGGTGCGTCATGGGTGCATCGTTTACCACCTCATTCATTTGGTCCCGGCATTTGGTGTGTCACGAAATTGACGAAGGGTGCGTCAATGTCGATCACTTTACATGGTGCGTCACAGTGTACATCATTTTTACAAACAACAAAATACAAACTTTATAACCAACCAGGCTTTACTTTACGGCAAACATCACTTTCCGATATACCGCATGTTCTTAAATGCCTGAAATCACTCAATCGCCGTGCAAGTGTGCAAGAGTTTGGCAAATGGAAAAAACACGCAAGCGCAGAATAGTCGAACCACAGCAGAGGTAGGAGGACAGGCCCGTTCACTAGGATCATGTACGTTGCCTTTGACTTTATAACAATGGCTTACTCAGGATAATCTTTGTCATAAGGGGGATAACAAGTGTAAATAACAAACTATTGTATTTAAGTTTATCAGATTTGTTGAGGTAAATAATTGGATTAAACATTATGTTTATCAAAACCAGTAATTGAGGTGAATAAATATAAATATTTACTCAGCAGCTAACGTTTCTTCTGACTAGTTCAGTCAGATTTCATCAGAGTTGTGATCCACTGTTGGAACCGCAGGAACTGGTGTTGCCAGATACGCGGGAATCAGAGTTGCCTGACTCTTTCTTCAACAGCGGATTGTAGAGATTGCTCAACATGTAGGTCCCCTACTTGGCTGACATAATAATAATAATAATAATAATAATAATAATACACGGCTTTTATATAGCGCTTTTTACATACATCCATCTCAAAGCGCTTTACAATTTTATTCCTAGGATAGTCAGAACCACGGTTGCAGCCTATTATGGCGCAGGGTCCTATCAGTACAACGACTGTGACTACCTTAAATGCACAAGTAACAGGCCCGGGATGATCCCCTACTCTTAGCGATAAGGTCTGTGACTATTTAACGTGTTCAGGGTGAAGCGTCTGAATACATGGGACCACCGGCTTTACGTGACTTTCCGAACCACTAGACAATTGAGACTAAGTACCTTGCCCAAGGATACAAACACGTTGACCGCAGTGGGGCTCGAACTCACAAACCTATGATCGTGAGACTTGCTTCTGATCCACTGGACCACACGTGCTCTACAACTTAGCATTTTTAGTAGGAACCACTGCGCATCATGTGAGGAATTCCAAAGAGCTGTACATTGTATATTGATCCAGGACGAAGAGTTACTCAATAGCCACGATGTCATCAGTCTTTTCACTAATACGCCAATTGACCAGACCATCGGAATCATTGAAGAAAGACTACTCCAAGACAAAACCCTAAAGGACCGAACTAAACTGGAGGAGGTAAAAGACATCATGGAATTATTGAAGTTTGTCCTCACCACTACCTACTTCATGTTCAGAGGAGACATCTACCGACAGAAGTTTGGTGCAGCGATGGGATCTCCAGTCAGCCCAATTACAGCTAATCTTTACATGGAATGGCTCGAGCAGAAAGCGCTAGCATCAGCACCATTAGACTGTAAACCACGTTACTGGAGAAGGTACGTCGACGACATACTTGAGATCATCAAAAAAAAGAATCTGTCGAAGACTTAACTGACCATCTCAACAAGGTAGATGAATCCAATAGTATCAAGTTCACGTATGAACAAGAATCAGATGGACAAATTCCGTTCCTTGACACGCTAATAGTACGATGGCTCGGTCAAACTACTAGTCTACCGCAAAAAATCACACACGGACCAGTATCTCAATTTCGCCTTACACCACCCCCTACACCAAAAGTTAGGCGTCATATGCACGCTACTCGATAGGAAGGACAAAATTGTTACAGAGGACAAAGACAAAGAGGCGGAAGAAACCAAAATAAAAGATGCATTGGCCAAATGTGGTTATCCGGCATGGACCATCAAAAAGGTGAAACAACAAATGGCAGACAAAAGCAAGAAAAGTATAACAACCAAGAAAAAGAAAACCACTACAACAGACGAGACCAAGTGGAAGAAATTGGCAGTAATTCCTCATGTACAGGGTGTGTCGGAGAGAATACAAAGGATCTACAAGAAATACGACATCACCACAGCTATGAAGCCACACGTCACTCTAAGACGTTTATTGGTGCACCCTAAGGACAAACACAAATTAGAGGATAACGCCAATTGCGTATATGAAATTCCCTGCACATCTTGTGACTCTTTGTACATTGGTGAAACGGGCCGTTTATTGGCACAAGAATGTCGGAACACAAAAAGGACGTTGACAAGGCATGTAAAAAGAAATACACCAGAGCAGAAAGGAAAGTGTCGGAAAGCGAACAGAATAAGTCGGCCATCGCGGATCATGCGGCGAGAAACAATCACATAATCGACTGGGAGGAGGCTAGGATAGTAGACAAAGAGGAGGAACGTATAAAACGGTGGATCAAGGAAGCGATTTGGATCAAGAAGAGGGGCAAGCGCAACTTGATGAACAGGGACGAGGGGACCTACATGTTGAGCAATCTTTACAATCCGCTGTTGAAGAAAGAGTCAGGCAACTCTGATTCCCGCGTATCTGGCAACACCAGTTCCCGTGGTTCCAACAGTGGATCACAACTCTGATGAAATCTGACGGAACTACATGTAGTCAGAAGAAACGTTAGCTGGTGAGTAAATATTTATATTTATTCACCTCAATTACTGGTTTTGATAAACATAATGTTTAATCCAATTAAGTGTAAATAACATTTGTTAGTAAAATCAAAAAATAACCTTCTGAGACACTGCCATCTTTGAAGCAGTTTTAAGAACCATTTCTTCGAAATTGGGTGCAGCTATTAAAAGTCATCTCATCAAAAGGAATTAGAGGCAGGGCTGGAACTTCAGATTTTTTTTCAACCAGATAGTCAAGATCAGACTGGTAACTCACACAAATACCTGCCCGACAGAAATTCCACCAGCCAGTGTAACTCTCACACTTACACCGCAAATTTGAAATTGTTTACCTGTCAGTCGGTCGCCGGGGCACTTTTTGTCGACACAAAACTTACCCGCTATGGGCAGGTTGGCGGTGCTATTTCCAGATATGGTATCAGGGTAACAGTTGCTCTGTTTTTGTACATTCAACAACAAGCTTACTGCAATGGATATTTCTAATTGATCCAAAATACCTATAATTTAACCCTTTTCTACCAAAACATAAGATATTTTGGAGAATTAACACCATGCACATGATGCAGGGAAAACTTGCACACAACACAGATGCAAGGCATAATAGTGGTTTATTGCTAAATTGGAAAAACGGGTTCTAACCACGCTCTGTTGAAAGCTTTGTATTCAGAAAGTTGCAATTTGATTGGTCTCACATTTTCACCAATTAAGGTCAGGTATATTTACCTTAATATTATCAAATACAAAGCAGCTACGTTTTTACTTTTTAAGTTACAAGCTCTGCAGATTTTATGCCCAGTTTTTTGGGACACGCTGTGTAGATGCCAGTTATTGCGAACATGATTGTAATTAGGTTATGCCTCTGGGACAATTCGTAAGGTAGAACTTGTTTTCATGACAGCACTTGGAATCAAGATCAGATCTTTTGTTGAGGAGTCTACTTTTGTCGCCGTTGATGATGTACAGCTTCTCCGCGAGGCAAAGGTTGCACTGCTTGGATTCATTGACGTATGCACGATCTCTGGTGATGATAGGCCATTTGATGGTGAATGGTTGGTTCTTTTTTCTTAAGCTGCCATGCGTATCTTGAGAGCTCAGTGCTGTATTGGTGTTTTTCACTTCTTGAGGACTGCATGTGGTTGTAGTATCTCAGCTTGAAGGGAAGTTCCGTAAGTCTGATGTATTCCTTGGTGACATTGTTGGTGGATGTGATCTCGGAGCTGTAGATGATGCTGGAAGGTAAGCAATTTCCTTGGAGAGGACAGTCTTCCTTCTTACTTTTGGGGCAGTTGCCTGTTTTCGGCGTTGCTTCGTGCACGGTTTCGTTGGTGTTTGGTGACACTTTCTTGTTGACTTGATCATGATACTGGCTATGTTGAGCATGCAGCTGTAACTAACTTTTACAGTGTTCCAGTTGAATATCTTGTGGAGCTTGGAATCCTTTGGGAAATGCTTGTCAATAATTGACAAGCATAATTATTATTGAATACTGTTCATGTGTTTTGCTGTAAATAATTATTGGTGTTTATATAAATTGCGAGGAATAAATGATACAAAATAGGCTCAGCAGAAGTTAATCTGGGTACAACCCATGAGCATCTTAAGTCGGCCTTACCCAAAGATTATTGTTATGGGTAATTCCACGCGTTGCGGAATGACATTTACACACAAAAATCCACTTTCTTTTGGGTGTAAAACCCAGAGATTTGTAGTTACTCCCCATTTTACAACTTTATTTGATAATAGCGATTGATACTCAAAAAATAAACCTAGGGAAAAAAATTAGACTGCGCTTCCAAGAATCCTAATTTGCATATGCAAATTTGCGTTGCGGAATGACGCAGACGATTGGTGTTTTTTTTTACATGTTTACACAAAGTGAAAACTCTGTGAACTTTTTAGAGTGTATCATTATTGAAGTTACTTTTTAGAAGGTTTGAAGTGTTAGCTAACTGACAAAAGCATTTTCATAAAACTTAATCATCAGCTAGGATTTCTAGTAGGTCATCAAAAAATAAAAGTAGGTGTTGCGGAATGACGTTACGGAATGACAGTGTGAATTTGTGTGCAAAACTCCATAGAGAAAAGAAAAAACATGTTTTTATGCTTTAATATGCATAAAAAAGAAAAGAAAGAGTAATCAGTGGCATTTCATATGTTACAAATTCGTGAATACAAGTAACCAAACTACTTTCACATTGAAATCATCAGTTTCAGGTAAAGTAGCCATGATTTTGTGATAAAGTTGCCAAATTCAACAGCTTGCACATCAAAGTTGCCTAATTCAGCAAATTATGAGTTTTCATCAATTTTGAAACTTTTTTAGAAGTTTAGAGTCCATATTTGAATGAATTATCATAAATAAGGATGATCTTATACCAAGTACACAAAAATATCACAATTTGCTCAATAAATTACCTAAATATAGGGAATAAATACCTTTGTCATTCCGCACCGTCATTCCGCAACACGTCATTCCACAACGCTCGTTAGGGCTATTAATTAACAGAATTTTCCAAAAATATTTTGATCATTGTGAAGCATGTCAATTGTGTGCAGAGAAAAAATAGTTAATGAAAATAGGGTACATTTTTTTTCTTGCTATCCTAAAAAATTGTACTTTTGCATTGCGGAATGACATGAGATTATGCATACTAATTACCTGGATTAACAAGACTAATCGGCCGTTGATCAAAATTAAATTTATATCAAAACTTTTCCCATCAGTACTACTATTGTGCCTGATATTTATTTAAACATCATACCTATGAGTCTAAAAGATATGGAATAAATAAAAACAAGCCTTTTCACTGATTTTGTAAGCTGCAAATATGCAAATTTATGCTAATTAGTTTATACATCAAAAAACATAGTATCGCTAAACAAACTAAAAATTCCTGAACTTTGGACTCTTGCCTACATTATAGGCATAGAATTAAACTTTGGATGCACATTTGAAATTTTGGCTATTTGGTTGACATTTGCTTGGAATTGCCCTTATCAAGTATGGTATTGGGTAGAGATTGAAATCTGACTTTTCATATGAAAGCACTAAACAGGCCATACACTAAACAAAAGTGAACACCCCCCCCCCCACACACACAGCCCAGCCAGGGATACTATTAATTTTGGGATAGGAAAGTCCTATACTAACGTACGTAGCGAAAACGGACCCTTTTGCATATTTGAATAAATTATGGTAATCGTCCGGAATGCGTCCGTGACCAGCGTTTAACTAGGTTTAACGGAATTGTTAGTCAGCATAGGTTTGGGGGCGCTGTAGATTTACACAGACGACGGTGGCCACGCGAAACCTACATTTTGAATTCGTAGTGAATAACACGTAATCGCGAATATTAAACTTATCATTTTGACAAATTCATCATAATTAGAAGAATTGTTATCGTTTACCCGGCGATGACTGTTAAAAATAATTCAAAATGGTGCACTCCCGTTGCCGTATTGGGTCGTCTGAGAGACGCGTGGCCAGCGTCGTGTCGTCTGCTACAATTACGCCTTATCGGTAGAACAGCGCCACCAATTCTATGCTGACTAAGTTCAATTTAAAAGTGGACCCGATCGGCAAGCTCAGTGGCACACCCCTGGCCCAGCCCACATGGCACAATGACAATATCCCCCATCCAGCTTTTATTTTAGCCTGGGGGATAAAAAGGTATCAACACTTTTGGGACAACATTACCCAATTTACCTCTTGTGAATTCTGACCCTGGCTGATACTACACTTCTGGAATGAGTCTCTAGTGGTTGGCTCTTGTTGTGGAACCTTCTTCACAAGGGCAAGTGTAGAATAGATGCATGCTGTATTAAAACAGAAATTAAAGGAAAACATGATGTTACCTCTTATGTATGCCACCATAACAATATCCAATTCTCCTTGTGTCAAACCAAGAAATCTAAACCCTTTTTGATGTTTTTTTTTAACGCGGATGCGTACCCGCTTGGTATGTTCACCGACCTCCCGGGATTGGTGTGACCTTTGATGATGTTGCACAACCCTTTTATTTACTTTGATTTTGATTTGACCTTTATTAACCTGCCTTACAAGGATCGAGCATTCATCTCTCTCACAACACTGTTAATAGATCAACTCTTAAGTTTATCAGTGTTAGCATAGCACAAGCGGTGGCAGTTTGGATTTATTGACCAAAAAGTGCCAAAAATGTAATTTTTCATGATTTAGGAGGTAAACAAATCACATTTTTTGGCACTTTTTGGTCAATAATTTATCATAAAATAATAAAGATTTTCAAAAAATAAAAAAGCTTCCTATAATAAAACTAGTACGTGAACAAATTTGACAAAATATATTTTGAGTTATCTTTTCCAAACCTAAAATGGGTCAAAAACATTTTTTTAAATATTTTCTCCAAAATGGTCAATTTCATGATCATGGTTGGATTCATTGAACCCTTTTCTGCAAAAAAATGTATATGGGAAATTCCATGTTACTCACGTTACGCTTTTTCGCTACGTTACACTTTTGGAAGTGCCATATTTTTTAGAAGAACAAGCTTGACAGAATTATTTTTTCTGCAATAGTTACACAAGACCCAGCACTTACTTTATATGCAATTAGAACTGCAACTAGATCTTGCTCCGGTCTAAGACCAGGCTACCTTGATTTTTTTATGAGAAAATGATCCCTAGTGACCCCTTCTTGACCTTTGACCTGATTAAAATGATTGACTTATTTTCTTGACTCATCAAACCAAACAAGATGCAACAAACCCGGTCCAAATCGGAGCATGTCTTAACTTTTACCCCTCTAAAGTTCAATGACCCCGTATTGACCCTTCTTGACCTTTGACCTGGTCAATATGATTGACTTTTTTCTTGGCTCATCAATCCAAACAAGATGCAACAAACCCGGTCCCAATCGGAGCATGTATTAACTTTTACCTCTGTAAAGTTCAATGACCCCTAGTGACCTCTTCTTGACCTTTGACCTGGTCAATATGATTAACTTATTTTCATGGCTCATCAATCCAAACAAGATGCAACAAACCCGGTCCAAATCGGAGCATGTCTTAACTTTTACTACTGTAAAATTCAATGACCCCTAGTGACCCCTTCTTGACCTTTGACCTGGTCAATATGATTGACTTATTTTCTCGGCTTATCAATTCAAACAAGATGCAACAAACCCGGTCCCAATCGGAGCATGTATTAACTTTTACCTCTGTAAAGTTCAATGACCCCTAGTGACCTCTTCTTGACCTTTGACCTGGTCAATATGATTAACTGATTTTCATGGCTCATCAATCCAAACAAGATGCAACAAACCCGGTCCCAATCGGAGCATGTATTAACTTTTACCTCTGTAAAGTTCAATGACCCCTAGTGACCTCTTCTTGACCTTTGACCTGGTCAATATGATTAACTTATTTTCATGGCTCATCAATCCAAACAAGATGCAACAAACCCGGTCCAAATCGGAGCATGTCTTAACTTTTACTACTGTAAAATTCAATGACCCCTAGTGACCCCTTCTTGACCTTTGACCTTGTCAATATGATTGACTTATTTTCTCGGCTTATCAATTCAAACAAGATGCAACAAACCCGGTCCCAATCGGAGCATGTATTAACTTTTACCTCTGTAAAGTTCAATGACCCCTAGTGACCTCTTCTTGACCTTTGACCTGGTCAATATGATTAACTTATTTTCATGGCTCATCAATCCAAACAAGATGCAACAAACCCGGTTCAAATCGGAGCATGTCTTCACTTTTACCCCTGTAAAGTTCAATGACCCCTAGTGACCCCGTATGACATGTCACTTTTAATCACTGAACACCCTATATGTGCATGGACGTAAGGAATCTTTTGACCAATTCTGATAATCATGGGCCATTTTCTCTTGAAAAAATAGCATTTTAAGTGACTGGAGTGAAAATTGACATTTTGACCCCTAGTGACCCCAAATGATTTTAATTTTTAAAAACCGTTCTTTTGTAAATGCGTACGGTCAAAAGGAATATGTGGACCAATTTTGACGATCCTAGGTCATTTCACTAAATTGGAAATGCATTTTAAGTGAAAATCACCTTTTGACCCCTAGTGACCCCTGTGTGACCTTTGACCCCAAACTGTGAACACCCTATATGAACGTTAGGTGGGGGGTTCTACTGACCAAGTTTGGTGATTGTAGCATGTAAACTGTAGAAAAAATAGCGTTTTTTAGATGGGTTTGAGGAAAGAAAGAAGATCAAGAAAGAAACGGCAGAGATACAGAACCTCGATTTTTGGAAAAAATCAAGGTAATTACAAGACATGACTTGCGAGTGAGAAGGAAAACACTTTTGTTACTCACGTTACATTTGATTGGACATCATAAAATAGCAAGCCTTCATTCACAAAGTGTCCTCATACAGGATATTTTTGGAAACAAGTTTAACATGGTACATAAAGCTAACATTAAGATCTACAAATGCAAGGTGAAAATAATCGGATTAGACAAACACTTTTGAGAAAATTGACCAAAATAGCTGTTACTCACGTTACGTTACTCACGTTACTTGTTTTTGCAAATTCAAATTGTATATATGGCTCATGCAGATTAGCTCAAAATGTTATGAAATAGTCTTGACATGATGTATTTAATTTCCCAAAATGTTATTATGTCTCCCCAAACGGTTAATTATGACCGCTACACAAGTTCACAGGACATTTTGCAAACTCTCTACCTGTTACATCAACAATATCTTGATGAAAATGGTATCATTTTGCATTAAAACAGAAACAATTTGAGAGCTATTATCTTTTTTTGAAACTTAACATTATGTTTAACAAGTGTTAGGTGAAAATAATTGCATATAATTGATGAATTACACCATAGTTATCAAGGTTGCCGAATTCAGCACCTTTGCGCAAAATCAATAATTTTGAACTTAGGAACGATGAACGCAAGAATTATGCAAAAAATGCTATACAATATTTGTGTACATAAGCTATGCATGTATATTTAACACTTTCTAACCAACAAAATTGAATATTTTCCTTCAAAAGTGACTTTCAGAGGACAAAGTTACTGTTTTACTTGTTGAAAAACTTGAAACGACAAGTAATGACCCCTAGATATAGTGCGTACAAAGTGATGGAAGTGCCAGACTGACATAAGACTGATAAATGAATAAAACTAAAAGCAGTCAAAGCAAAAAGAGATTCATTTCTTATTGCTACAATGCATTTTAGGCCGTTACTCACGTTACATTTTTGTTACTCATGTTACAATTGTTACTCACGTTACAGTTTTCAAACCTCTGCCATTTTAATAAAACTACACATAGCCCATTATATTTTCTGTTTCCAAATTAAGTACCTGGAGTATGATTATTATTCCATTTGGCAAAATTTGAAAGCAAGGAACAATTGAGTAGGACAACTATTTGATGTTTATCGTTACTCATGTTACATTTCGAACTACCATCGGACACACAGGCGATTCCTCCCAACTTGTGTCAATGCATAGGTATTTTTCGTAGTTGGTAACTTGAAACTAAGGTATTATGCATTTCAGAAATCAACAAATATTTATATTTACAGTTAATATTAAATGTAAGAGGTCAACATAGTTAACCTGAACACACATTTTCCATTTATTTTTTATGAAAAAAAAATCATTTTCCAACTTCTGACGATCATTTCTTGAAATTTACAAACAATTCATTCAAACATTTGATTGTCCCATATACCTACAAGTGTATACAATCAAATAAAATGGGTAATAAGCATCCTAATTGAATTTAAAATTGTCAGGTCATATCACCAATCTATGGAATTGCCCATATGGTACTTTTATAATATAGATTAAATGAATAATAAAGGAGTTACAGCAGTTTTACGGAGGCTATGCTGAGGGTCCACACCCCCCTTAAGAACTTTTCTAATATCATAAAACAGAAAATCATAAAATAAAATGTACTAATATTCTTTCAGGGTTCCATCACAAGGACAGTCACAAACTTCATGACTTTTCCATGACTATTTCTTGAATAAATTATAAAAATTCAATGACCTAATTAATGGTCAGCAAAATAAGTAGCACAATTGCATTCTTTTCTTAAAGTTAAAGTTAACTATAATATGTACATCATGTACCTCGATCCATATAAGACATCTGCATAATCTAAACAGAGGTTCTTCAGTAGGATAATCTACATGAATCAGTTGAGTTCGCCAGATTTCCAAGCAGCAACTTCACAGTTTTCAAAGTATCTTCCTGTCTGCTCTAGTCTCAGTTTAACAACAGCTTTAGGTCACAGCACTTTTCACTCTGAATCTCTGACACTGATGGAAGAATAAGAAATACATTATTTATTCATAATTTATATTATTTTTAGATTACTAAATACAACTGAAGCGTATTGAAAATCGGGTTGCTTTACTGCGCTATTCATCGTTGTAGCTGGAAAAGATTATGTTATAGTAAACATTGTGTAGGGCTCGCGCTTGAAAGACCAAAACGGTGCTACTAACCCCCCCCCCCCCACCCGAGTGCTGGGTAGGATTAATAAAACACTCTTTTCTTTTTTTGTGAAAAGAAAAGAAAATCGAAGAAAAAGCACCAACTAAATCGCCAGAAACCTGCAGGGATTTGATCCAGGGGACCTTCCGGACTCTGGCCCTATGTTGCACCCACTAAGCCACGGCGGCCCTCAGCGACTCATCCGTGCAGTATACTGATTTGGCTATGTATGGACTCAGGAGTAGCGTTATGTCCCTCCTATGGTACTCCTAAGTCCATCTCCAAGGGTCTCGGGATCAAATTCTGACAGGTTCCTGATGATTTAGATGGTTTGTTTTCTTCTAAAATTGAGATCCAGGTCAAAATTCATAAACCGGGGTTTAATAGGGTTATGTCACAATTTTCAAAATTTTTCAAAAACATGTTTTTCTATCAGTACTGTACACGTTGCAAAGAATGTTTTAATTTTGAACTTTCAAAGGCAAGGATTTCCATCCCTTATAGAATCACTATTCAGGATTTTGTTTAAAAACATTTAAAAACAAATTGACAGATTTTCGGCCAAAAAACGTCTGATTTTACAAAAAAATATCTTTTCCCCCTCAATATCACAAAAAATCAGTCGGGCGAGTAGCTGAGTGAGGGCTGTGGTTTAGTGGGTTCGTTTCTGGCGCTTAAGTTGGGGCTTTTCACTTATTTTCATTTTTCAATTTGTTTTTCTATCACTATCAGTACAGTACTGTACATGCAAAGACATTTAGGGCCGTATTCTCGTACTAAACACGGTTTTAGCTTAAAACCGTGTTTAACTAAACGTGTGTCTAACTAAAACGTGAGTTTATCCTTTAAACGATGTGTTTAACAAAACACGATTTTAAACTCTGCAAATCTCGTTCCCAGAGTGGTCCTGCGTTGATTGTATACAGGTATTTAATTCATTGTGGCCCTAATGGAGTACAATGAATATCGACCGAATGCCTTCAATACACGGTACTTTTAAAGACTACGCGATCCGCACGTCAGCTTGCACCGGGCACGGATGAGTGATCATTCAAGGCATACAGTTGGTGCGCGAGTTTAGTTAAACACGCATTAAACTACCCCCATACCCATGTTTAAAGTTAGACACATTTTGGCGAGTTAGACGCGTGTCTAAGTAAAACAAATGTACGAGAATTGCGTTTAGTTAAACGCTGTGTCTAAAGTCAAAGTTAGACGCGTGTTTAGCTTAAAATCGTGTTTAACTACGTACGAGAATACGGCCCTTAATTTTTAACTTTCAAAGGCATATATAAGGATTTCAATCCCTTATGCGAGACATTAAAATCATGAGGGGGGTGTTACTCGCCTAATACGGTATACTGAGATGTACCGCTCTATGGGTAGCTTGTTTGCAAAAAATCCCTAAACATGGGGTATGATTTTTGCTGGAAAATCCCTAATGATGGGGTCAGTTTTTACGAATGGGTAAAATTTGCAAAAATGTGGTCTATTTTTCTGATAATTTGCGAAAATTGGGTCTATAATGAAGCAAAACCCATACCGTTTTTTCCCAAAATCACCCTTATTTTTAGGGGTTTTGAGTCTCCAGCCGCATTCCCCCGACCAAACCAAATCCGAGTACGAAGTCAATTGGGCAACTTTACTGATTTGACCTCATGACTTGTGAACTCAGATGACCTTGGATGACCTCTAATTATTTTTTGACAATGACATGTTCACTTGGTATTCATTGCACGGTGTAACCCCTTGGTGACCTTTGACCTGGGATGACCTCTAATAACCATTGACCTCGGATGACCTCTAATTAATTTTAGACATGTTCACCCGGTGTTCAGTTTCTTTACTCAAGTTTGACGTCAATCGGGCAACTTTTACGGTTTGACCTCTGGATGACCTTTGACCTCGGATGACCTCTAATTATTTTTTGACATGTTCCCCCGGTGTTCATTGCACAATTTAACCCCTTGTTGACCTTTGACCTTGGTTGACCTCTAATGACTCTTGGATGAACTCTAATTTATTTTAGACATGTTCCCCCGGTGTTCATGTTTCTTGTCTCCAAGTTTAAAGTCAATCGGACAACTTTTACGATTTGAACTCTGGATGACCTTTGACCTCAGATGACCTCTAATTTATTTTAGACATGTTCACCCGGTGTTCATGTTTCTTGTCTCCAAGTTTGACGTCAATCGGGCAACTTTACGATTTGACCTCTGGATGACCTTTGACCTCAGATGACCTATGCAAATTAGACCCCAAAACAAGCAGCCACATCTTTTGACCATGGCCTACCTATCGCTGAAGGTTTGAAGTCAATCCGTCCATCCTTTCAAAAGATACAGCATTCGGAAAAAAGGCTAACCAAAAAGGCTAACCAAAAGGCACACACACCCCCACATACACACACCCCTACGCACATTGGCATGATGACAAAATCCCCTTCTGGTTTTACAAACCAGGGGGATAAAAACGGATTGTTCAATTGTCATTTTATTTGGCTAGTTTGTTCAAAATTTCACGCTGAAAAAGTTGATATCAATTTTGGGTTTGAGACTGAGAGGCTTGATATCACCCAGCACTATATCTGGTAGGGCTGTCATCGACATGAACGATGTCGACATTATGTCGATATCGGCTATTATCCCGACATGTCGATATCAACTTTGGGATGTCGATATAATTGACATTAAATCGTCTGTAATGATTTGAGAAAAAAATAATCGGCAAAGTGATTTTTATAAATGAAAATCAGCAAGAGTTGTGAAAAACCCAATATCCAACGATAGCAAATCATTAAAAGTAATTAGGCCTACGCTAGTTCCCCCTCATCACTTCGCATATTGACTTAGCGATATTTTCGATCTGCGGTAATATTCTATACTATCCTGGACATTAATTTGCGGGGACAATCGGCTTGGTATTTGGATCATAATATGTCGAATGAAGGGGTTTGTGGTGGGGATGGGAAAGGGAGGGGGTTTGTGGAGGGGTTGGGTGGGGAGGGGAGGTTGTAGGGGTGGTTTAGATTTGGAGGGGGCATTGCGGGAAGGTGGAGTAGGTTTGGGGTTGAGTGGGTTTGTGCATGTGGGATGGGGTGAGAGGGGTTTGTGGTGGGGAGGGGAGGGGTGTGTGTACACCAATGAGTATACAATATGGCAAAAAAAAAGTTGTGTTGCCCTCAGCGACCGACCCTAAAATCGTAAAAACTAGGGTCACATTTTTTTTTTTTTTAGATTTGAATTTGATTAAATGTTACTATTTCTTGCTTGAAATGAATAAGTAAGGCCTAAAAAAAAAAAAAGTTGATTGGCGTAACCCGACCGACCCTATTTTTACCGCCGACCCTAAACATTTTTTAATTTTAAATTTTTATTTTTAAAATTTATTTTTTATGTCTGTAACTCTGTATGTCGGTACATGTGTGCTGGTATATAAAATTACATAGACATTTTATAGATTAAAAAAAAAAAAAAAATCCGACCTACCTACCCTGTTTTACGTTAATCAAACCTCTTTTTTTTTAGGCCTTAAGCTTAAATAAATGTTTTTAGACTATTGTCACACTAGAAACATTAGTTAAATTGACATATATGATATGGGCCTATACCAATTTTGTCTTGACATAAAGCATATATTTTTTCAGCCAAAAAAATAAATTAAATAAAATAATTTAAAAATATTTAAAAAAAAAAAGAATCCGACCGACCGACCGACCCGATTTTAATTTTTGGGCACTTGAGGGCAACCGGCAACACAACTTTTTTTCTTCTTTCCTAAGCGTAGAGGATTCCCTGTTTTGTTAATGTAATAGTGCACTTTCAATGAAAGCTTGAAAATGAAATTTCAAAAATAGTTTTTGCAAAAAATGACTGAAATTGCATCTTTTTTTCTAGTAAAACGTATTAAACCATGAATGTTTTTTAAGCGACGCAAAATATTTTGGTATCAAGTTCAGCTATCGATATATGAAGGATAGAATATGCCATTTTGTGTGTGGAAGCGCTACTTTTGGATTAACTGTAAATACTGGCAAATGTCCACTTGCCACAAAATGACTGAAATTTCATCATTTTTCTGGCAAAACGCAACCAAGAATTTTTTTGAAGCGACACAAAATATTTAGGTATTGAGTTAAACAATTGATATATGAAGGGTAGAATATGCCATTTTGTGTGCGGAAGCGCTACTTTTGGATTAACTGTAAATACTGGCAAATATGCCCACTTAGCGGGCATATTTGCCAGTCCACTGGCATATTTGCCAGTCCACTGGCAAATTTGCCACGGCTGGACAATTCGGACACCTGCTAGGAATGGATTGAATGGTTACTCACTAGCTCAGCTCAGCATCATCTTCAGGATCAGATGACAATTCATCAAGCAGACAGCAGCCTAAGCATGACTAATAAGTCCATGGCCTAAGTAAGAAGGCTTTGTTCGCAAATAAAGCCTCCATTCCAGTTTGTTTTGTGTACAACTTCCACATGACGATGACGAAAATTCGCTAAAGTTAAAATCGTGATAGATATACGAATTCGACAGGTACAAATCAGTCTCGTATCAACGGCGCTGTTCACCCCCTATTCAATAACACTACTCGTTTATTACACGCATTTCAATACGAGCTGTCGCGTCTGTTAGGCACTTTTTGCTCAAACATGCTCCGTGTGTTAGGCGTCAGATAGGCCCGAAATGCAACCATACATAGCTCAAGGAAGTGAGCCCTGAGGAAGTGTAATTGTTGCGATTCTGGTAAATACAGCCCGTGTTCAATTACGCCGTTAAGATTGATGGCGTCCTACTATTGAGCAATCGTCCACTGCTTTCCCTAACTGCTATCTTCAGTAGATAGCAGAGCAGAAGAAAGCAGTTTACTGTTTACTATTTTTAAATAGGGCCTAACTAGTAGGATTAAAATTGTAAGTGGCATCAATTGAAACCAAATCAATTGTGAAATATTTTCAAATGAAAGTGTTGGTCCAGTAACACTACAGTGTTACCATTTTGAAAAGAAAAGTAGATTTTTTTATAGTAAACAATAGCCAAATGTTGCAACATTTTTTCCCTGAACTTTGCGTGTGCTTAACAACATGAAGGTAAAAATAAATATTTTGGAGCAATTTTCAGTTGTTTTGTTCCGTCACATTTCAGTCATGGAATCGCCCATATGTATACATGACCATGACTTATTGCATGGTATTAATGAGGTGTTAAGGCTTCACATTTTAATTTGGTTACAGGTGACAGGTGACAGCTGGTTAATGATATGGCATGAATTTCAATTTCATGAAATAATTTATATCGATAGTATTTTTGTTCCAAAAGTCGAACAAGTAATAGCGGGAAACACCCACTATTCTATGACAATCTCAATAAATCCGACACAATATTAGGCTTTACAAAGGTCGTATCTTTTAGATTTTCTCGTTTCACGTTTTTAACTATGTCTTGAACAGCAATGTAATGATGAAGCGAAGCTAGTAGTAGAGGAAGCTCCATGGTCAGATTACATTAAAAGGGCTGGAATCAACTTGTGGCCAGCCAGTCGGGCAGGTAACTCACAAAAAAACCTGCCCCACAGAAATCCCCCAGCCAGTGTAATACACTTACACTGTGAGTTCGAAATGTTTTACCGCCAGTCGCTCGGGCGAGTTAGGGGTCGTCCAAAATTATCGCCATTTTCACTTACGTACAGAGCGTACGTAACTTTTTACCCCCTCCCCCCTTGAGTTACGTACGCAATAAATGGCGAAATTTTTGTAATTCTGTAATTTAAAAAAAAAAAAACCGCCTCTCAAGATCGCCATTTAAGTTACGTACGGATGGGGTATATTTTGACCCCCTCCCCCCCCTGTTACGTACACTTTGTACGTAACTGAAAATTATGGACGACCCCTTAATTCACCCGACCAATGCAAAAGTTACCATGGTTATCCGATATGGACAGGCGGGTTGGATGCTAAAAGCTAATTAAAGACATATACCTGAAAGAGCATAAGAAGTGCCGGACTATAATCTGGTGCAAGATGTAGACGAGAGATGCTGATCTACCTCTATCAGTACAGTGCTGTCTATGGATGCGCAAAACAATGTCAGTGGGTGCGATGGGACTCTGCCATGCAAGTCGACACTTCATCATGTTCATGGAAGAGGCTCCTGTATGTACCACTAGTAACTCCTGTCATTCCAGTTTATATAATGCCATTAAACTCCCGACACCAGCTAACTTGAGATTATGGGGCAAGACAAATATGGGACTGTACCAGTTATAATAATAATAATAATAATAAAACCATACTTATTGAGCGCATAACACAATTAAGTCCCTATGCGCTATCACAAACAAAAACAAAACAAAAACAAAAACACACAGTAACATGAGTAACAAAAGACGAAACAAAAAGAAATTAAACATTGGCATTAAATAGGTAAGTTTTTAGCAATGATTTGAACTGTTCAAGAGTTTTGGCGGATTTAACATGATATGGTAAATTGTTCCAAAGTTCAGCAGAAGCATCTTGAAAAGAACGGCGACCATATGAAGTAGTAGGTGAAGAAACATGCGCAAGAAGATATTTTGAGCCAGAACGAAGATTGCGAGTGGGCTCGTATTGTTGAATAAGATCTTGTAGATACATAGGAGCTAAAGTACGAGTACATTTAAATGTTAGTAGAAGGATCTTGTAAATAATGCGGGATCTGATCGGTAGCCAATGTAAGTCACGAAGGACGGGAGAAATGTGACAACGAATCTTAGACAGAGTAACAAGTCGAGCAGCTGAGTTTTGAATCCGTTGAAGTTTTGAGATTTGCGTATCAGGGAGGGCATATAGTAAACTATTGCAGTTATCAAGTCGGCAAGTCACAAAAGCATGAATAAGCCTCTCAGTTGTTGGCTGATCGAGATAACGCCGGATTTGACCTATCTTATATAGAGCATGAGAAGCCGCACGACAAATGTTGTTGACATGAACATCCATCATAAGATCGTTTTGAAGGATAATGCCAAGGTTGCGGGCATTGGAAGCTGGCTCAATATGAGAATCATTGATTTTTACTGATGAAATCGTAGAATCGTTCCTAAAACGGGATAAAATATGAAGAACTTCAGTCTTGTCATCATTTAATTTAAGGTCATTAGCTGTGGACCAGGTTTTGATATCTGTTACACAAGCTTTCGGTCGCGAGATTGCACCTACTCTGTCATCATCCTTTTTTAATACAATATATATCTGAGTGTCATCAGCATAAGTCATTTTGGAGATGCCATGTGAATCGATGATATCTTCTAATGGAGATGAGTACATTGTGAAGCCTAAAGGGCCAAGTACTGACCCCTGAGGAACACCCTCTTTTGGAACATGAACCGATGACTCGCGACCATTTATAATGACAGATTGTGAACGGTTGGTGAAATATGATTTAATCCATGAAAGTGCAGAACCTGTGAATCCATATTTATTTGAGAAACGCTCTAACAGTATTTGGTGATTTATGGTGTCAAAGGCAGCCGAGTAGTCCAATAGAATGAGAATGACTTCATGACCCTTGTCAGCAGCGAGAAGTAGGTTATTATAGACACAAAGAAGCGCTGTTTCTGTGCTATGGTTACACCTATAGGCACTCTGCATTTTTCCGTATAGGTTGTTCTCTGATAAATAACCTTGAATTTGGGTGGCCACCACCGGAACTGTACCTTGCTTCACATTTTGAACTGTTGCTGCGTTTCACTAGAAAATGGAAGGTACGCAAATGTCTGGCATCCCTCGGAATTCCAAGCGGGAAAAGAAAACTCATCTTTGACACAGCATCCAAAAACAGCGCTGCGAGGTAGTTGTATAATCTGGCTTTGATGCGTTTAGACTGATGGAACTATAATACCACCTCGAACGATATACCATGAGGGAATGGAGACGGTTGAGCGCTCACAAAACCAGTTTAACATGTTTAACCCGCCAATGTCTGGTCCGCAGCTCAGAGACCTCAGATCATAGACTATTATACACAGATGACGAATGGAAAAGCTAGTCTGCAACATGGTGATTTACCCCTAAGTCATCTTACAAGATAATTACATCAGGAGAGTGCTCATCTTAAATCATCTAAATAGGTGGAAATGAAGGTTCCAAAGATGACTAACCATTTTGTCTAGCCTCTCGTGGTCTGAATGTTAAAGGTAGGCCAGATCTTCGCCGTGTGTGGAAACAGAGCCTAATGTTCCAAGGCTGACCCAACTGTCCAAAGTATCGTCGCATCTCAGTGCTAAGCAATATCAGCAAGATCATGGAAGCTGTCGTGTTTAAAAACGGTTTCTTCTCTGTAATATCCTGTCATCATCATCATCATCATCATCATCATCATCATCATCATCATCATCATCATCGTCATCGTCATCGTCATCGTCATCGTCATAATAATCATCATCATCATCATCATCATCATCATCATCATCATCATCATCATCATCATCATCATCATCATCATCATCATCATCATCATCGTCATCGTCATCGTCATCGTCATCGTCATCGTCATCGTCATCGTCATAATCATCATCATCATCATCATCATCATCATCATCATCATCATCATCATCATCATCATCATCATCATCATCATCATCATCATCATCATCATCATCATCATCATCATCATCATCATCATCATCATCATCATCATCATCATCATCATCATCATCATCATCATCATCATCATCATCATCATCATCATCATCATCATTCCCCTCATCAACATCCTGTCCCAGAAATGGATCAACTCTCTAGACAAAAGTTACGAGATTTGTGTTATTGCCCTTCACATAAAAGGAGCTTTCGACAAAGTATGGCACAATGGACTATGCTCAAAACTGATGGCAAATGGTGTTACCGGACCGACTGCTTTCGTGGATAAAACTACTTATATCCGATAGATCCATCAATGTCGTCATGTCAGGTCAGCCATCCAACACCGCTTCCATAAATACTTATGTTCCACAAGGATCTCTACTTGGTCCACCACTGTTTTCATGGATGACCTTGATGTATGTGATAATGAGCTTTATTTATACGCTGACGACTCTCCTCGCTCCCATTAACTCATCAACTAATTCCAACGCAGTAGCTGCTAGCTTTAAGCTTATGAAAGTCTGACAAATGGAAAGTGACCTTTGAGCCTACCAAACGTAAGACCAATGGTAATCTCCAGGAAGAGAACTCCCTCCAAACTTGAAATCTACTTTGGAGATGGTGGATATCCTGTAAAGTCGACATGTGACGATAGGCAGCTTCTGGTGTTAGTTCCTGGGTTTGTTGCTTTGGTTATCTTGATGTCTATGACCTCCAGATATTCATTTTTTCTTTTATTTGTATTTTAATGTTGTTCGTTCTTTATAATGTAGTGGCTTTTATCTTATTATTATGAACTGTCATTGGCATATTTTAACCCCTGCCCATTTGTGTTTCCTGTATTATGCATGTTTTCTGAGTTGCAGTGAACCGATTGATTGCCCATCAGAGCTCTTCGTAGAGAGTTACCAGTGATTTCTAAGTAATTAGCTTGTTCATTAACCATGTACAACTTTTTGTAATGTCTGTCGGGCTATTGTTCACATTTGTTCTTTATAAACAAACAAAACAAGGCGTAGGCCGAATAATGTTATCAATGGATTTTCTACCCACTTCCAAATGCTTTTGCCAATAGTATCACAGTGGCCAATTACAGCATCATCATTGTTGAGGCTGGTTTAAAGGTTTGAAGCAGGCATAGCACTAGTATTTTACCGTAAGTGGTATAGCAGATATGACGCCACCGTTAATAGTTACCATGGTTACGTTTCTATATAGAAACTTTCAAGTCAAACGTTGTTGATCTGCTTTTACATCAGCCTTGAATTCGATTACGCTACACTTGGTGATAATAATTGTTGGCGGCACTTTAGTGGAGGGCCTCTTACAGAGGTGGGTTCCATCCAGGGGGCTCCATTTACCAATGCATAGTTCCCATGAGAGAAGTAGACCTTTGCGCAGAAAATCGTAACTGATTAGTATTAACAAGGAATTAGTTTCCTTGTATTTAATGAGTTCAGACAACGCCACCTTCAGAGCAGACGACGTGATTGGTTCACTGAGGTCGGCATAACCGACACGGCGACACCACATCGCCATTAATTCGTGATACAATAATTTTCCATGTTATAGTAATAGTGGCTGGGATGAGAGAAGAAAATGATTTGGAAGTAAACACATCGCCAGTCTGCACATCGCTATTGTTTTACATTATATCCTCTTACATGTTGGCACAGTGCCTCTTGTGTTGATCACGTGATAACCAGTAGCTACGCCAACCTGACAACTCCATGATCATGATGATACGACTATCAAACCAAGGCATTACACACACACAAAAAGTGCTATAATTTTAATAAGGTGGAAGAAACTAAGCTGTTTTCAAGTAACCATATCACCGTTACATTAATGTATATCGCTGGGGGTTCTCCCAAGTGTACAGCAGTCACGACCGTGCCCGGTATTGGGTTCAGCAAAGCCTAGCCATCTAACTATTTCCGCCAACCTGTCACTTGGTGTTGTCATAAGACGGCTCATACAACATTAGGCTATGATATAATGTTTCTTTTAAAATCAAATGGGTTGCTAAAAGGCGTCTGCATTAACATGATGTATTTCCCCCAGACAGACCCTGCTGTTGTGAATGAAGAGAGATACTATTCGCCGCTCTTGCAGCTTCATCATAATGAATTGGCAACCACACGTTGGCAACCGTGTCCTCGAAGGCGCTGGACAGTCAATTACTGAATAAACTTTATCGACCGTGACTTCGATCTTACAATTTTATCGGTGTTGGGCGTCTTCAAGACTAACCGGCGCGTCGTTAACACTGATTTATGAACTATAGTATTAGCGAAACTGAAGTATATTATATTTTCTAATGTCGTACAACTCGGATTTTTAAGTAGTTGATCTTTTACCGTAACGGCCGTAAGGTAAAACTTGCTAACTATAACGCAAAAACCAACCCGTCACTCCTGACAGCAGACGTGCTATCTACAATATTATCCATGATATATAGTGTTACGTTCAATTACGGGCTGTGAAAAGACGTTTACATTATCGTATATTGCCAATAGACAGATGTGCTATTGTGGATGTGAAGGAAGGCAGACATCCGACACTATTCATCACAATGAGCCAGTGTCAGGCAAGTTTCGACTATTAGCGGAAACGGTATACTAGAATCGACCATATTTTTCGTCTGAAATTGACTTCACTCTCTGGTAATCCACCAGTATTGATCTAAATGTTCATCAAGACTTATGATTATTTCACACGAGATATACACATAGATATCACGCCATGACATTGAGAAGGCGGTGACATCTCATTCAATCCTTACATTGACGCACCGACCGGCTTTCCGAGGGAGTATTTTACTCAAACGACGTTTGCAGTTGATTTCCAACCCTGGATATAATTATACTAAACGGTATATATACGGACATGAATTCTATCGACTTCGCTATAGTTCAATTTATTGAGTGTTGAACTGAATGAGGGTCTACGCCGTCAACAAATCTGCAGATCACAAACAGACAAGGAATTTCTGCCGTAGTTTGGAGTACTTTTTCTATTACCATGTTGATGCCATATTCAACATGTTGGAACATTCCAATATTACTATCCGGTATGGTAACACACTGATGGGTATCTAATAAATGACCACCAGAAAAGTTAATTGATCTGTAACTATAAAACGTTATACGGAAATGATATGGACAACCATTATTACTATGACTTCGCTCTGTTGCGTTTTACAACGGGTATGACGACTTATGGGGCGTGGAGTGTTTAATAACCATCTGGAGAATCGTAGTGCTATTAGCTATACAGGGTGTCTCAAAAAAAATTACAACGCACCATTAGGCGTTCAGAACTTCCTACTTAAGTATCTGAATTTTACAATTCAAACGGCAAAATGAGGCCAAATTAGTTTTCTACAATTGGCAGAAAACCGCGTTTATTTTTGGTAAGTAATTACAGAGATATCAGTGATTACGTAAGAGTAGTCACAGAACGCCTCCATCCAAGTTTGCATATTTTGACAAATGTTCGCACGCGGCTGGTTACTTACTCATTAACGTTCAATTAGAGCGACTGTTTAATACTGTGATTAGTGTGATAACTCGATCAATTTGTGATCTAAGAGTACTGAGTAATCGATCATAACACTCATAACACCCAGGAAACACAAAATATTACATCTCATTGTAAGGAAAGAGATGACCATACTCGTTTAATGGTTACAAACCTTTATTTTGTTTTCAATTGCGATATTAATAATTTGACCATCATGGGCAAAATTGGCGATAATATGCATGATTTCAGCCTTCAAGTTGAAAATGTGAAGACTAGAAGTTTGATGAGTTGTATGCGCGATGTTATCAGTTTTTGAAATTGGTTTAATCACGACAATGTTCATATTTACTAAAATTGCTATCATTTTGTTTTCAATTGTTATAAAAAGATTGAACTTATCGTGCAAATTGGCGATAATAAATTTAAATTTTGCTGGTCTCAAGTATAAAATGTGATGAAAATAATCTAGACAACTTTTATTTTATATTTTTTGTTAAACTTTGGTGTAATTTGGCATATTAGTTGGTTTAAAATAAAATCTAGAACCAGAAAAAAAGGTTTATCCATGTTATCTTGCAGAGAAGTATTGATTGATTTCAGTGTCCGTGCTGTCTGAATCACTCAATATGAGCAAACTTGGATGGGAGTGTTTCCTGACTAATGTTACGTAATTGCTCATTTCTCCGGAGTTACTGAACCGAATCACGTCCGGTTTTCCTTAAGTTATAGCAAACTATTTTGCTTTAATTTTGTCATTTGAATTGTTCTATTCTGACACTTATTCAGAAAGTTACGATCCTCTAAAGAGGCGTTGTAATTTTTTTTGAGACACCCTGTACATACATCAGCTATATCTTAAACGACTATTTCCCATACTTATGATAATATCAGTGCAACATGTATATAACCGAACATGCACTCTATCTGGCTATTAACGGCGAGTCTTCTATTTGAATATACTTATGATAGATAGCTCGTTTGAACGACTATATTTTGCAATTTATGCTACGTTAGATGGTTGACGAATTACCATCCTCGGATCACAATAGGTCATTACAACACGTAACGAATAATTATATGCAAGTTGTTTGATCTCGCTACCAATACGAGATTAATTGTATTGCATATTGAGAAGATATCCCCAAACTACTGATGATAGCGTCTCCTGATCGACTATATTTTATGAGCATATTGACGGGCGGACGATAGAAACTGTTTTCCCGGTGGACCCGATTACAACGTGTAACGAACATTTGCAAGCTGTTTGATCTGGCTACCCCATACATACGAGATAAATGACTATTGTCCTACATGTATATTGAACTAGTACTATGCACCGATGAGCGCTTCTCCAATCGACTATACCGTATTACTGAATGTATGATCTAGAGATCGTCAGTGCAAGGGGGGTAATTGAAGTTGTTGGATCTGGCTACCAATGCGAGATTAATGACTAATTCTTTATTGAAAAGATAACTATCTACATGACTTTTTTGATCGACTATATTATTTTTAAGTATACATGTAGATAGGTGGGCGGATGAACTTTGGATCAAAATTAGTCATTACAACGCGTAATGAACATTATGCAAACTATTTGATATGGCTACCAATAGGAGATAAGTTATGAGTATTCTATATCGATAAGACTATCTATTTACTGATGATATTTTTGTAAGGATATAATTATACTGTTGACGGGTGGACGAATTAACTAACATACTCAATTAGTCATTACACAGCGTAATGAATATATGCAAGTTGTTTGATCTGGTTATCAATATCAAGATTAATGACTAGTATTCTATATTGAAAAGATTACTATCTACTAACGATAGCGCTGTTCCGAAGTTGATCGCCAAATTGTAAGTTGAGAGACAGAACCGCTATACAACCAATATCGTACTGAGCATGACAAGTAAATAGCGAGTTAAGCCAGTCACACCTCGGGCAGCTTCCGGCCAGGCATCATCAAACATTTAAAGGACGGCGTTGTTGTATTAACCCATCAAACTCGCCGTTTTGCTATTTGCTCTGTTCTGCTCATTTTAGCGTATCGTGGTTAACTGTACGCCTGGGATTTTGTCGCGACGCCACCATCCTTTTAGCAAACCAGTGCGTTGCCAAATATTGTATTCCTTCTCCGAAAACTATAGGAAATAGACTTGAATTTTTACGAATACGAATTGCTTAATAGAAGTCTCCAGATTAAGATCTATGCAATATTTAAAGAATTTACAGGTTTGACACAAGATCATATAATATTTTTCCATATTTTGTGGACGTCACTCCCAGACATAGCAGCAACGCCGAGCAGTGAACTCTGGTTAGTTTTCCGACGAAGGGGAAAGCTTTTCCAGGATATTCAAGGGACTCACAAAGATAATAGACATATTCATACTGATTTGGATCACAAAGTACCTCATCATGACGTCTCCATCAACACTATTGTCACTGCAGGAGGAGCAGTCTAGCCTGTCTGAAAATGAATCTATCTACACAAACTCAGAATGCGCGCCAGATCAAATCGTGGTTAATTTCTCCGAGCACGTTCCAGACCGTTTCTTATACAATTACGTCGATCGAGTGATTTCTACAATGATCATCCCTTGTGTTGCCATGTTTGGAGTCATAAGCAACGTGTCCTTTCTTATTGTCGTTTGGCGCCTAAAACGCATGCGCAATGCAACCAACTTTTATTTAGCTAATCTAGCCATCGCCGACGTGTTGTTTTTAGTCACAGCCAGCTGTCATACGATGTTAAACTATCTCGATTCACCAATAAGAAATGCGGATTATGCAGGTGTGCCGGGCTGTTCGTCCGTCCTTGCCATGTACAGCGCCTGGAATTACGCATCTGTTGCCATCGTAACGCTGGTGTCAATTGAAAGATATTACGCTATATTGTACCCCTTAAAACATCGATTGCTAAGTACCAAACGACGCGCGGTGGCCATCATCGCATGCATATGGTGCCTATCGTTTGTGCTGGGAATTTCTCACGTTCCAGTGGTTGCTGATTTGGCTTCATTCTGCGTTATATGGCCAGATGAGACACGTTTTGAGACCTTGCCACGCGTGTTCTCTACCTGCTACGGGCCACCATGGACTTTTGACGCCATGCATATATTTATGGATCTCGTACATTTCATAACACTACTAGTGAATTCTATATTATGCATTGTTATCATTCGCACGTTAGTTACCAGACCCACGAATGTTACGAATCAAGTGGGCAGACTATCGCGTGTGAACATTCAAGTGTCCCGGATGTTAGTTGGAAACTGCACGTTATATTTCATTTGTCAATCGCCAATTCGGGTTTTCAGTGTGTATTGGCTATACTGTACACACTTTCAAACTTGCTCCGAGGCGGAGCCGAACACAATCAGTTTAATTATGCTGATATCTGAGATGATGCTTTATTTGAATTCTTCGCTGAATCCAATACTTTATAACGTCGGGAGCGCGAGATATCGAACGGCGTTTCATGAAACATATTCGTGTAATTCTTCGTCTGCGCATTCAGGGACTGGTCATCATGCAACCGTCAAGAGACAGGGTACAAATCCTACATGTACAACGCAACTGGACAACAACATCCGAAATTTAGCGCTAAATGATACGTGCGTGTAGCGAGGGATCTATAACTAAAATAGCCATATTTCGAAATGTTGCTATAAAACTGTCAGCCCCGTGACCACCAACGTATTTTGCCATGTTTATTATGGTTATTGGTGCTCAAATTTGTATAACTATGAGATGACTTCATCGACACCGGGATGGCCGCGAATTTTAAAAATTGCATGTTGAGAGATGGCAGTTTTTATTCTTCTTTGTCATAAGTATGATGTTTTTTTTCTCTATATAATTACGCAATCTGGGCTTGATAATTATTTTTCTAACATACAATGCACAATAATGGTGTGCTTGCTGGGAGCTGGACACCTCCTTTAACCACACACATTGGTCCCTTAATCGAAAAAGCGTGCTTTAGGTCCCAGATTTTGGTCTGTAGTATCGTCCGATACTGGAACCCCCAGTGTCGTTCGATACCGATACAACGTCAGTGTTCCAGTACCGGCCGATACTGGCACATATAAAATGATCCAATATCGGGCGATACTGGAACATAATTATTATGTGCCAGCATCGTTCAATAATGTGACAAATATTACTAGTAACATGTGTACCAGTATCGCCCGATACCCAGGAACATGAACATGTTCCAGTATCGCTCGATACTGCAACACAATTTGGTGTTCCAGTATCGCCCGATACCGGAACAGTAAAATCGTACCAGTATACAGTATCCCCCGGATACTGGCAACAGTATCGTTACAGTATTGAACGATGCTGGTATACCAGTATCTGGATACTAGTTATATCAGTATCTGGGACCTAAAGTACACTTTTCACCTTAATTCAAATAGTGTGGGTTTTACCAAACTTTTTATTGATCACCGTGGACATCAGAAACTATTTCAAAGGCACACCAAAACCAACCGAGAAATCAATACATTTTATGACGCAACTTCAAAATCAAATGTACTTCATTGTGATGTAATGCACGTGTCTCTTTCCTGGAATAAAATTGGTGATTCGATTCTTAAACAAGATCCTCAAAGCGAGTTAGCTACTCTGTTAAATATTTAAGACAAACAAACGATGTAAACTATATTTTGAGGTTGAACTTTAATAATCCTCCGGTATAACCTATGGATTTTTTGGACAATTATGGCCTGCAAAGCATACGCGTCTAACATGTTATCGACTTCTAAGGATCTTCGTAAGAGTATAGTTCCTGTGCTAAGTTTAGCTAAAGAGATAAGAAGCGCATATTTATACCTGGTGTGCGCAGCGATAGTTAGTATCTGTTATGGCCAATCGATAATCATCATTCAGTTTAAATTTGTATCACGACCTTATCATTGGAATAGTATCGCGCTATTTTGAAGCCAGTATTATCCACACGTGTACTATTACACTTTTTTTTTAAATAACCTGAATACACTTAGGGATCCCGTCGAAACTCGACCGCCAGGCAACCGCCGGTTACGTCCGGTTCCGCCCCGTTCTCACAAAACGTGTTGTCTGTTATAATATACACACATAATGAGGTCAATAGTTACACTCTGGTGAACACGACCGGTTGATATTGCCTCGTCGCACCATGAGCAATAAAATCTTGAAGTAATAGGTTCTCAAGTCTCAGTTGACAACCAGTACAATACAGCTATTGATTTTCGCTGGGGTTGGCTTTTTCAATCTGTTTATAGCTCAATTAACTTTTTAAAATCAATTTCGAAAGTCTGTGAATGGTTTTTTTTATAGAACGATTGACAGATTGATAGTGTAAATTGGTCCGGTTACGGCATTAAGTCAACCGGCGGTTATTCAGTGTTGCATGCGTGAATATTCATATACCAGTAACACATTTGACCTGAAAGAACCGGGCGGAACCGAGCGTAACCGGCGGTCAACGGCCGGTCGAGTTTTGACGTCTTCCCTTAAGTATAGTGGTTACCGACATACAGAACAACAATGACAGATTTCTACAATGATTATGCATTCATATCACTTAAATTATGGCATTTCAGAAGGAGTTTGGCAATGAGAACCTACTAGTGACATTCTTGGACAATGTGTTATTAAAATAAATGTTTTTAGAAAATATGAATCTTATATTTAATATTGTCACGTTTCAGGTTATAGTTATCAAAATTGAAGGTATTGACGCCAAGGTCAAATATGTAAGCTTTGATAAGAGCCAGTTGTAATTGTAAATTTTGTATGTTAAAAGTCGTAAATTGAATCACGAAATGGTGCAAAGTTATAGTGCCATCATTGACCATACACCATAGAATGTATATCCGTATCATTTGTTAGATATATAAGACATCCAAGTCCTTAAGCAATAGCGTGTTAAACGATTAATCAATCAATGTGTTTCTACAGGGCGTGTCAAAAAAGTGTCCCATGTGAAACATGATTTTTTTTCTTGCCATGCAAAATATAAAAAAATTGATGTAAACTAGTAATAACCATGTATAACAATATTTAATGTGGCAGAATTTTTTCAATCCATTTTGGAGCTTTCGTTATCAAATTATAGCAATTCTACTCAGGCATGTCAAATTCAGCTTTAGCCACTTTTCATGTGTAGAGAACTCTTTTATGGCCATGTGTTTTGAACTCACCACCCAAAAAGGGTGGTGGCGTTGCTTGGTAACTAATCATCCATCTCTCTCTATTAACTCAACAACTAAATGTGGTGTCATGTGAAAGCATATCTAGCTACATTGGCTGAGATATGATTGATTATATTGTGAAAGTCAGGGGTGGTGGCGGTGGCGGCGGCGCTGTGTACAATCTCTATGGGGAATATAGAAAATGTTCCCAATTCTACGTTCACTTCAATATAACTCCTCATCCCTGTATGGTACAAACATGATTTTTGCTATCATTTTATAGATTATTTTATATTCTATAAGATTCTGTTTCAACAAACGTGACAACTATTATGTAACGATTTTAATCATGAATCGATTGCATTGTCCTTGGCTTTTTCCCTATTCGCTACACAGTGAACTTTCCCTAATTCATCGGTTTTACATATGATTGCAACAAAATAGGTATTCAACCGATGATAGCAAAGTTATACATTTTTGGAAAGCTCTCAAATAGGGGAATTCGAAAAAGCCGTTTAAATCATGATAGGGTGCATACCCCCAAAATATTCTTGTAAACTCTAATAAATATGAATTGTAAACGTTTGTGCTCATTTACATCTCGATATAGTATATTTCAACAAGTTATACCATTGACAACCATTATTTTCTGATGGGTAATTGCATGAGGAACGAATATGCACAGTAAAATTATGATTGGGATAGGTATAGAAATATTATTGAGCTTAAATCAAAATATGAAGAAAAAAAATCGATATTGTTTGAACATTCTTAATCACAACATGTTACCATTAGATCCTATCTAAATTCCAATAGCATATTTGGATTCCTTGTGAGATTACCGTTCAGAAAACATATACTTTTTATGGGGTAGAACAAGTAGTTATTGCGATATGCTAATTCGAATCTGAGATGGTGTAAAATGTAAAAATCTGTACATGCAACGGTAAGGGTGGCGAGTTCAAACACATGGCCTTATGAGAATCCTCAGTCAGTGTGTAATTGAACATAATCAATAAAATCAATAATAATCAGCCTACTAGATGTTATTAGGTAGTTCAATTTGAGGGGGGGGCTTAATGTATATACTAGTAAATCACATGCCATGAAGAAAGTGGTTTCAAATGCCGAGCAGAAGCAGAGAGGCTATAACACACACACACAATATAAGCCTACGATCCACAACTAACAAATGACGGACAGGAAATCACATATTATATCCACAGTCAACCAATGAGATTCCTTTGGAAGCTAATCTATGAAGAGCTAAAGAATGATAACATCAGACAAATGGTTCACAGGAAAATGTCTGCTATGCTAGAAATAACAGATACAAGCCAATTAAATGGAATCATGAAGATGTGGATTTACAATCATGTTATCATCTCATAAATGGTATGGTAATTTACAATTTCCCAATTACATTGAGAAACTGGAGGCAACCTGCATAAAGTACCTGAAGAAATAACCAGAAGCACTACAAATAGTGCCTTGTACAGGTCTAGAAAATGACACGGCCTACAACTGAAAAGACTCACCACCTCAGTAAAACATATGCAGCTAACCAATATCATCTCAACAAGCACTCCAGAGATGGGAAAACCCAAACACTGTACCGATGGTGTTTAGAGAAAAAAAGGACTTAGAGGTCCAGATGGAATGGAGTGAAGGAGTTCGAGCAAAAAAACCGGCATCTCATCCTTACTGAAATGGGCAGAAGTCAGACTGACGAATCAGGTCTGGTTTTCAAGAAGGATCAAAAGCTAATTAAAGACATGTACCTGAAAGAGCGATGATAGGAAGTGCCTGCTTATAGTCTGGATAAAGATGTAGACGAGGATCTACCTCTATGGATGCGCAGAACAAGGGCAGTGGCTGCGATGAGACTCTACCATGCAAGTCGTGGAAGAAGGATGGAAGAAGCTCCTATATGTACACTGCTAAAATGTTGAGCAAAATACGTTGCTTGCGTTTAATCATCTTTTGGGTAAATGGTTGATTAAATTTTATTCAACATATGTAGAAATCTAGGTGTTGTATAAAAGTAAAAACTACCCACAATTGAGCAAAACGAGTTGGGGAAACCCCCGGTCAAAGGTCATATTGTTGCTAAATTATTGCGTTAATTGTTTCAATTGGGCAACTGTTGAGTATTTGTCTCAGGCAATCACGCAGTTTATGTTAAGATTTACTCATCTGGTTTTTATTGATCAATTGTTGCTTAAATCCTCTTCTAATGGAGAAATATTCCACTTCAGCAACTGTTGCATGAGCATTGAGGAAAATCACGCAACAGCTGATGCAAGTTACGCACATGTGAACTTTAGGCAACTGTTGTCCAAAAAAAAAACATTTCGTGATACGCAATCGTCATGCAATCATCTAAGCGTCCTGTAAACGAGCTGAGATCTCTGGATCTGGATAAATTATAGTCTGGTAAATAAAACGGTGAATCCGCATCAACATCAGAGTTTGTGACATCTATACAGCCGTTTTGTGAGTCCGGTTTTGAATGTTTGAAGCTTGGTCTGTCAAGAAGATGATGTGATAGATCGATCTGAATATTTGTGGTCGTCCATGGGAATAAGCTTATTTCGTCATGTCATTTAAATAAGCAATAATTGGCATTAAAACACCCAACATATGGGTATATTTGATAAATTAAGCAACAGTTGCTATACCAAAAAACCTCAATATACATATATATAATAAAAACATGTCACAAATAAGTAACAATTGGCATTAAACACCCAACATATGGGTACTTTTGATAAATTAAGCAACAGTTGCTATACAAAAATGCTCAATTATAATGAAAACAATTCACAAATTAAGCAACAGTTGGTATTGAAATGTTCAACAAATGATTAATTAATAATACCCAACTGTTGTGTAATTAATGTCTATGACCTCCAGATATTTATTTTTTCTTTTATTTGTTTTTTGATGTTGTTCGTTCTCTATATGTTTTGGCTTTTATCTTATTCTTATGCACTTTGATTGGCATTTTAAACTCCTGCCCATTTGCGTTTCCTTTATTATGCATGTTGTCTGAGTTGCAGTGAACCAATTGATTGCCCATCAGAGCTCTTTGTAGAGTTACCCGTGATTTCTAAGTAATTAGCCTGTTCATTAACCATGTATAACCTTTTGTCAATGTCTGTCGGGCTATTGTTATCAATAGTGTTATCAATGGATTTAACTACCCACTTCCATGATGCTCTTCCAAAAACATAGTGGCCTAAATAGTGCTAATTCATACCAGTTATCAGGATTGGTTGAAGTAGGCATAGCACGAAACCAGTACTAGTATTTTGCTTTTAGCGGTTTAGCAGATATGACGACAGTTATTAGTTACCATGGTTTCGTTTCTATAGGAACTTTCAAGTCAAACGTTGTTAGATCTGCTATACATCTGCCTTGAATTCGATTATGTTACCCTTAGTGATAATAATTGTTGACGGCACTTTAGTGTAGGGCCTCTTGTATGCAGGTGGATTCCGGGGGTTCCATTTACCAATGCATAGTTCCCATGAGAGAAATAGACTGTCGCGCAGAAAATCGTCACTGATTAATACTAACAAGGAATTATTTTGCATATGAGTTCAGACAACGCCCAACGTCACACTCAGAGCAGACGACGTGATTGGTTCACTGGGGTCGGCATAGCCGATACCACACCGCCGTTAATTCATGATAGTAATTGGAATGATTTTCCATAAAATAGTGGCTGGGATGAGAAAAACAATTATTTGCGAGAAATTGCCCATCGCTATTGTTTTATATAACCAGTAGCTTGCTGTGACGCCAACCTGACAACTCCATGATACAGCTATCAAACACACAAACAGTGCTATACTTTCAATAAGTTGGAAGAAACTTCAAGCTGTTTTCAAGTATTAGCATAACACCGTTATGGTTATATGAAAGTAATGCCATATCGCTGGGAGTTCTCCCAAATGTACCTCAGTCATTCCCGACAGTGCCTATCGCGATCGGGTTCAGCAAAGATAGCCATCTATTTCCGCCAACCTGTCATTTTTAGTTGTCATTATAGACGGGTCTATAACATTATTTTATATATTATGATGTAATATTGCTTTTTAAATCAAATGGGTTGCTAAAAGGCGTTTGCATTAACATGATGTATTTCCCACAGACAGACGTGCTGTTGTGAATTAAGACAGATCTATACCCGCCGCTTGCAGCTTCATCAACTGAATCAATGTTGGCAACGTGGTGTCTTCGAATGTGCTGGACAGTCAATCACTGAATATATCGACCGTGACATCGATCTTACAATTTGTCAGTGTTAGGCGTCTTCAAGGACTAATTGACGCGTCGCGTCATTAAACACTGGTTTGGATGCCTTAAACAACTGTATCGGTTAATAGCGAAACTGAAGTACATGTATATTTTCTACATGTACGGTACAACTCGGATTTTAAGTAGTTGATCTTTTACCGTAACGGCCGTCAGGTAAAACTTTTGATATTAGCCAGCTAACTATGACGCAAAAACCAACCCGTCACGGCTCCTGCAGACAGCAGACATGCAATCTACAATATAATCCATGATATATAGTGTTACGTTCAATTACGGGTTGTGAAAAGACGTTTTACATTATCGTATATTGCCAATAGACATGATAGACAGATGTGCTGTGGATGTTATGGAAGGCAGACATCCGACACTGTTCATCACAATGAGCCAGTGTCAGGCAAGTTTCAACTATTAGCGGAATATACATGTACATGTATACGGTATACTAGCATTTGTTTCTTCTGAAATTGACTTCACTCTCTGATAATTCACCAGTATTGATCTAAATGTTCATCAAGACATTGATTATTTCACAGGAGATATACACATAGATATCACGCCATGACATTGAGAAGGCGGTGACATCTCATTCAATCCTTACATTGACGCACCGACCGGCTTTCCGAGGGAGTATTTTACTCAAACGACGTTTGCAGTTATCATAGGCGTAGCCAGGATTATTTTATCCGGGGGGCACTCAGGCTCGGACCCAGAAAAGTTAATGTGAGGCCCCAAAAACTGAATTTGGTATGGTACCATCCAAGCAGTGCGCAGCACTGCCCTCCGAGCTATGCTCGGACAGGGGGGTGTCTGAGGGGGGATGTGCCCCCCTCCGAAGTAGGAAAAATTTCAATTTTGGAACTCATTTGGTGCGATCTGGTTTATACTTTTGACCACAATTTTATCGAAAAGCCACCTCTTCATTTCTAATAATTTTTTTTTTTATCAATGCACGAAAGAAGTTGAGCATAATTGTACTATTATATTCTATATATTTGCTACATTACTGGCAATAAAAACATTTTCTTTCGGGTAATTCTATCTTCTTTTTTGTACGTTTTATGAATATCAAAATCTTAATTTAAAAGAAAACTAAAGCTGCAAATCAAAATCATATATTTTTTAAATTATTATTAATCAGATACCTATAAATTGACGAAGTAAAGAAAAAAAGGTGACCTGCTGATACCTTAACAGGCGCGCGTAGCGCGCGAAAAATGTGCTATTTTACAGTTTGCAATGATTGAGGCTTGCCTTCATAAAAGTGTCATAAAGATAAAGTTAATGTTTGAAGTCACATTAGCGCGAACGCACAACATTTGATACTTATTTGTTATAAAGCTAAATGTAATGTTTGAAGGTTCATGCGAGCTAAGCGCGCAAAATTGCATATTTTACACTAATTTTGTCATAATTGAGCGACTTGTTTTTGCTGATAACAAGCTTCTAAAAAGAAATGTAAATATTTTGAGGTTCTAAAACATCCACCCACCCTTCACCCACCCGCTCGGCCCTCGGGCTCTCCCGAAACGGACAACAAGAAATGAAAACACACAAGGACTGGTCATAGTCCCAAGTCTTATCGATTGGGGCTTGTGCGTGCGTAGCGCGCAATTTTGTTTGCTATTCTACATATTTTGCCAATTTTCGCTGATACAAGCTTAAAAACTAAAGCAAGTATTTCGAGGCACATGAGCAAAACGCGCGAAATATTGGCTTCTCAACACTAACTAATTTTGTCATGATCGAGATACATTTTGTCTTAAAATAAGATTTAAAAATTAAAGTGAACGATTTATTTTGGGCTATTTTACATAAATTGTGCCGCGATTGAGATACCAACCACGCAAAATTGACTTCTTTACATTAATTTTGCCAAGATTGAGATACATTGTTGCTTCTATTAAAATGTCACATTTTATTTTTATTTTTTACGATTACCCCTGGCTTCTTTATACTTATTTGCCATATTTGAGATATATTTTGGCCTTATGACACTGCTTTTATTGTTAAATGTTTTGCTATTTTACCCGGTTTTGTTGGATTGAGGTACATTTTGGCTTCTTAATTTGCAATGAATTTATTTTTTTGGGGAAGTAAGGGGCACATACAACGAAAAATGCTATCTTTGTATTTGAGCGTCATAATTTAACTATGATTTCTTTTATCAAAATTAAGGCGACAATGGCAAAATTGGGTGACAGGGGAGAAGGAGCGGTCGGCCCCTTCTTAACCCTCTGGCTACGCCATTATTGCCTTGATATGCCGGGATCTGTGCCGGGAACGTACAAAATAAGGGGTGGGCATGGAAACTTACTATGTAACAAATAAAGAACTCTATATAGACTATACCCTCTACGATTTCTCTTTTCTTTCTTCCTTTTTCTCCTTTTTCTTTCTTTTTCTTCTCCTTTTTCTTTCTTTTCTTCTCCTTTTTTTTTTTTTTTTGGTGCCAGAGACCCGGGGGGCACGTGCCCCCCAGGCCCCCCCCCCCCCTGGCTCCGCCAATGGTTATATACGGACATAATTTCTATCGACTTCGCTATAGTTCAATTTATTGAGAGTTGAACTGAATGAGGGTCTACGCCATCACACAACAAATCTGCAGATCACAAACAGACAAGGAATCATTTCAGCCGTAGTTTTGGAATATTTTCTCTATTACCATGATTGATCATGCCACATTCTACATGTTGGAACACTTCCAATATTACTTATCCGGTATTGTATGGTAACACATTGATGGGTTTTTAATAAATGACCACCAGAAAAGTTAATTGAACTGTAACTATAAAACGTTACACGGAAACGATAATGACAACCATATTATTATATGACTTCGGTCTGTTGCGTTTTACAACGGGCATGACGACTTATGGGGCGTGGAGTGTTTAATAACCATCTGGAGAATCGTAGTGCTATAAGCTATACATACATCAGCTATATCTTACAACGACTTTTCCCCATGATATCAGTCCAACATGTATATTACGAATATGCACTTGATCTGGCTATTAACGGCGAGTCTTCTATTTGAAAATACTTACGACTGATAGCTCGTTTGAACGACTGATTATATTTTTTAATTCAAGCTACGTGTATATTTGATGGGTGGCCGAATTAACATCCTCAGATCACAATAGGTCATTACAACACGTAATGAATAATTATCAAGTTGTTTGATCTCGCTACCAATACGAGATTTATTTCATATTGAGCAGACAACTATCTTCTGGTGATAGCGCCTGCCTGATCGACCAGCACATTGACAGTGGGTGGACGAAGGAAACTGTTTTCCTGGACCCGATTACAACGCGTAACGATTGCGAGCTGTTTGATTTGACAATCCCAATACGAGATGAATTACTCTTTGTTCTACCTGTATATTGAACCAGTACGATGTACCGAAGAGAGCTTCTCCAATCGACTATAATTATTAATGTAAGCATTATGATCCAGAGATCATAAGTACAATGTAATAATGGAAGTTGTTGGATCTGGCTATCAATGCGAGATGAGAATTATATATAGTTGCTAAGACTACTATCTATCTACTGATGCAATGATCATGATGATAGCTTCTCAGTCCGATCGACTATGTTTTGTAAGGATATACGGTATGTAGACGGATGGACGTAAGTTAATTACGTATATTCCTGGATCATTATTATTTAGTCATTACACACAGCGTAACGAATATATGCAAGTTGTTTGATCTGGCTATCAATGCGAGATTAATGACTAGTATTCTATATTGAAAAGATTACTATCTACTGATGATCGCCAAATTGAGAGTTTAAGGACCGCTTTCCAACCAATATCGTACTAGCATGACCGTAAATAGCGTAGGTAACCAAGTCACACCTCGGGCAGATTCCGGCCATCATCATCAAACATTTTAAGGGCGGCGTTGTTGAATTAACCCATCGGAACTCGCCGTATTGCTATTTGCTCTGTTCTGCTTAATTTAACGTAACGTGGGTAACTTTACGCCTGTTTTTTTTCGCGAACCCACCATCCTTTAAGCAAACCAGTGCGTTGCCACGTATCGTTGTACTTTTCCGAAAACTATCGCAAACAGACCGTATGTTTTACGAATACGAATTGCTTATAGAAGTCTCCAGACTCAGATCCATGATGAATTGCTTATAGAAGTCTCAAGACTCAGATCCATATAATTGTTAAAACATTTACAGGTTTAACGCAAGATCATAATACTACTGTCTTTTCATATTTTGTGGATATAATAGCATTCTGATGTCGGGCAGACGTCACTCCCGGACATAGCGGCAATGCCGGGGCCAGTGAACTCTGGTTAGTTTGCCGACAAAGGGGAAAGCTTTTCCAGGAAAGTCGAGAGACTCGGAGAGACTCTCACAAAAATAATAGACGTATTTATCCTCATTGGAATCACCAAGTACGTCATCATGACGTCTCCATCAACACTATTGTTACTGCAGGAGGAGCAGTCTAGCCTGTCTGAAAATGAATCTATCTACACAAACTCAGGATGCGCTCCAGAGCATATCATGGTGAATTTCTCCGAGTACGTTCCAGACCGTTTCTTATACAATTACGTCGATCGAGTGATTTCTACAATGGTCATCCCTTGTGTTGCCATGTTTGGAGTCATAAGCAACGTGTCCTTCCTCATTGTCGTTTGGCGCCTAAAACGCATGCGCAATGCAACCAACTTTTATTTGGCTAATCTAGCCATCGCCGACGTGTTGTTTTTAGTCACAGCCAGCTGTCATACGATGTTAAACTATCTCGATTCACCAATCAGAAATGCGGATTATGCAGGTGTGCCGGGCTGTTCGTCCATCCTTGTCATGTACAGCGCCTGGCATTACGCATCTGTTGCCATAGTAACGCTGGTGTCAATTGAAAGATATTACGCTATATTGTACCCTCTAAAACATCGATTGCTAAGTACCAAACGACGCGCGGTGGCCATCATCGCATGCATATGGTGCCTATCGTTTGTGCTGGGAATTTCTCACATTCCAGTGGTTGCCGATTTGGCTTCATTCTGCGTTATATGGCCAGATGAGACGCGTTTTGACAACTTGCCACGCGTGTTTTCAACCTGTTACGGGCAACCGTGGACTTTTGACGCCATGCATATATTTATGGGTCTCGTATATTTCATAACATTACTAGTGAATTTTATATTATGCATTGTTATCATTCGCACTTTAGTTACCAGGCCCACGAATGTTACGAATCACGTGATCAGACCATCTCGTGTGAACATTCAAGTGTCCCGGATGTTAGTTGGAAACTGCTTGATATATTTCATTTGTCAATCACCAATTCGGGTTTTCAGTGTGTATTGGCTATACTGTAAACACTTTCAAACTTGCTCCGAGGCGGAGCCGAACACAATTAGTCTAATTATGCTGATATCTGAGATGATGCTTTATTTGAATTCTTCGCTGAATCCCATAATTTATAACGTCGGGAGCGCGAGATATCGAACGGCGTTTCATGAAACATATTCGTGTAATTCTTCGTCGGCGCTTTCAGGGACTGGTCATCATTCAACCGTCAAGAGACAGGGAACAAATCCTACATGTACAACGCAACTGGACAACAACATCAGACATTTAGCGCTAAATGATACGTGCGTGTAGCGAAGGGCCATACAGGCTGTAACAAAAAGATTATGGTCACGCGTTATGAACTCGCCTCCCAATAGGATGGTGCCGTTACATTTGTTTAGCTTCATGCTGTCATTTTCCTCAAATATTTATAAAACCACAAAAGCTACAAATATTTATAAAACCACAAAAGCTATCTCAACAAATTTGGTATCATTTTAAAGCCCTAATAACAAGCTATCCGCCTGCCAAATGGAATTGGTTTAGCTAATACATAAAGGGAGATACAGCTGTTTGATGTTTGGGGACCAGGGGTGGTGCTGGAAGGGGTGCCGCTGGAAGGGGTGCCGCCTGTACAAACTCAATGGGGATAATCCCATGCTTTGTTCTTTTTACAATAACTAGTCACCTATAATGTTACAAACACAATTTTGGTCCCATTTCAAAGGATATTTAGTAGTCTTTAAGTATGTAGTTCAACAGACTTGTCAACTATTATTAACAACTAATTAATTATGAATAAGACAATGATCATCAGCTTTCTTCCTATTTGCTACACACTCAACATGAATAATCAGCCTCAATTTACCGGATTTATAAAAATGACTACAACAGCAAAAGTTTTCAACCTATGATAGCAAAAGTATACATTTTTGGAAAGCTTGTAACTAGACGAATTCAGAAATGCAGTTTATATTAGGGAATGGTTCATCCTTAAACAAATATTTTTGAAAATTCTAAAAATATATAAAATAAAAATTGGAGATATTCACTAGCCGGTATAATTACCATACCGACGTAGTAACTTTGACAATTATATATCATCTAATGGGTAATTTCATGAGGAATTCAAATATGTAAAAAATAATAATGATAGGGGTAGGAATAAAAAATATATGGATCTCGAATTAGAAATTAAAAAACTCTGATATTTTCCAAACATTTCCGATCATACCATTTTAGTTCTTGGTCGTACTATAATTTTAATGGCATATTTGGTTTCCTCATGCAATTTCCCGTCAGAAAATGTATACTTTTACTACCTCAGGGGGGTATACAAGCAAATATAAATGTGTAAAGTTAAAATCATGTCACGAAAGCCAAAATCCGTGTGTAACGCGAAAGAAGGCGAGCTTAAAACACATGACCTTATACAATTTTGAGAAAAAAATGTTAAAGATAATTCCTAAGTAATTTCTGTTTCAATTTTTAATATCATGCAAAGGAAATATTTTCAGCTTCTAAATAAGCTTTATTTTAAGCACATCGGTGGTCAGGAAGCAGAGCAGTGATCAATTGTTAGCTAACGTAGTTGCGAAATCACCTGGGCCACTTTGGTTAAATCATTGGGAAGAACAGTATGAATACAGGAATAGAGCGCTCTTGTGAGACAATGGTTCATTTCAAGTGGACAGCCCAAAATCAGACAGAAACTGCTTGTTCGTGCAAGAATCTTTGGTGATGGAACTTTGATTGGACATATCTTTATAGAGGAGAACATGAATGCTTAAAAACGCTACCTTGATCTACCTGAGTTGTTAGTACAGTACATGCAGAAGATACTTGTTGAACCAGATATATCTCGTCTATGTGGTTTCAGGATTGGTACCATGTCAGAAGGAATAATGAATTATTTCAATTATGGACTTAAAGAGATTGGTCAAGATATTATTATTGGTCAAGATATTATTATTTATTAATTAAATTGCATGAATTTATTAATTGAAATGAAATAAAACTAGTTGAAAAAGAATTATGTAGTTCTCTTATATCCCTGCATTATCCCCTTTCTATTTAATTTCAACAAAAATTATTGTATTCTATGCTGAGAGTGGCTCAACCCGATTTATAGACGACTTAGTAGATTGGTCATACTTTTGAAACAAATACAGTTTATACGACCAACAATATATTTCTAGCTGGTAGTCAACACACCACTTATCAAAGAGTGTAAATTATTTTGGAATTGCATGATTTTAAAATTGGATTAAAAATGAAATTGCAATTGTATAATAACCTTTTTTGTTATAGTCTGTATTTCGAAATGTTGTTATCAAATTGTCAGCCCCGTGACCACCAATACATTTGTTTCAATGGATATTTATATTGGTGTTCAAAATGTGCGCAAGTGGATTGTATAACTATGAATTCATCTACACCAGGACTCTCGATGGCCGCGAATTAAAAAAAATTGCATGTTGAGAGATGGCAGTTTTCGTTTTCGTGTATTTGTTTTTGTCATAAGTATTATATGTGTTTTGTTCTATATAATTACGTAATTTGGGCTTAATAATTATTTTTCTAACATGCACAACAATGGTGTGCTTGCTAGGGGCTGGATACAACCACACACATGGGTCCCTTAATTCGGAAAAAGTGTAATTTAGGTCCCATATTCTGGACTGCAGTATCGTCCAATATTGGAAAACCAATATCGTTCGATACTGGTACAAAGTCAGTGTTCCGGTATCGATCGGCCGAGGCTGGAACATGAAAATGTTCCAGTATCGCTCAATACTGAACCACAATTTGTTGTTGCAGTTTCGACCGATGCTGGAACAGTAAAATCGTACCAGTATACAGTATCCCCCGATACTGGCAACAGTATCGTTCCAGTATAGATACTGGTATCTGGGACCTAAAGTACACGTACTTTAACCCCTTAATTCAAATAGTGTGTGTTTTACCCAACGTTTGTTGACCACCGGCAACGTGGATATCAGAAACTATTTTAAAGGCACACCAAAACCAACCGCGAAATCAATACATTTTAGGACGCAAATTCAAAATCCAATTTACTTCACTCTGAGTCTGATGTAATGCACGTGTCTCTCTCCTGGAATAAAATTGGTGATTCGATTCTTGAGCCTTTAGAAAGATCCTCGAAGCGAGTTTGATACTCGGTTAAATATTTAAGACTAACAACTTTGCACTAAAACGATGCAAACTATATTTTGAGGTTGCATTTTTATAAACCCGGTATAACCTATGGATTTTTTTGGACAAAGTATGGCCTGCATGACTCTAATTTGACTCAGAGATGAGTCTATCGTGTTTAAGGATAATAGCTGATCATCGTAAGAGTATAGTTCCTGTGCTAAGGTTACCTTAAAAGATAAGAAGAGCATATTTATACCTGGTGTGCGCAGCGATCCAGGTCTGCCGTGGCAATGTTTGTATATACAGGGTGTCAAAAAAACCCAGTGCACGTGTTTACCCAACTTATTGACCATGAACTTCTCAAATTGGGTGTAACAACTGTATACATATTGATAGACTAAACGCTTAGCTTTCATATGCCGTTTGTTTTGTCAATCCGAGATATGATCAATTAACTAAAGCTACCTCAAATTGACGTTGTGCCACTTTTACAGAAAGAATGCTTAAGATAAGCATTAAAACCCTCGTCCTCCTAAGGGAGGGTGGTCTCGCCGATTGCGCTAAAACGCAAAGAACAGTGACCTAGGACGTCTAGGTGATCGCTTTTACATCCCCTGCGCTCATTTCGACGAAACAAATTGAGAGTGCCACCTCACCCTGGGTAGGGTGAGCCATCAAAGTCCGATAGTAGGGGGGGGGGGGGGGGGGGGGGGGTTGCCACCTTACAGTTTTTTAAATCGCCATTTTGAAAATATTTTGATTGTATGGTCCTGAATATTATAGCATAGGCCTATGTTAAAAAACACCTTTTCCTCACTTGTAAGCAAAAAACCGGGTGAAATTCCGATAATTGGAACTATTAAGATTTCGCGAATACGGCGGGATTTTTAAGTCGGCCATGTTTGGTGATGTCATTGTGACGTCATGCGTGGGATGTTTGTCTTTGTTTTGGTATGTTTGGATAGAGGCAAACTGTAAAGTGGCACAACGTCGATTTTAGGTAATTAGAGTTAACTGGTCATATCTCAAAATTGACAAAACCAAATCAGATGAAATAAACGGCATATGAAAGCTAAGCGTTAAGTCTATCAATATGTATACAATTGTTACACTAAATTATAGAAGTTCATGGTCAATAAGTTGGGTAAACACGTGCACGTTTTTTTTTAGACACCCTGTTTATAGTTAATGGCCAATCGATAATCACCATTCAATTTAATTTGTAGCACGAACTTATCATTTGAATAGTAGGGCGCTGTTTTAAAGCCAGTATTATCCACACGTGTACTATTACAATTTTTTAAATAACCTGAATACACTTTAGGATCTAGTGGTTACCGGCATATACAGACCAACAATGAGTATGCATTTGTATCGCTAAATTTATTATTCTTATTTCATAAGAAGTTGGGCAATGAGAACCTACTACTGTACATTTGATGACATTCTTGGACATATAAACAATATGTTATGATAATCATTCATAAAATAAATGTTTTCAGAAAATATGAATCTTATATTTTAAATTGTTACATTTTAGGTTATAGTGATCAAAATTGAAGGTATTGACGCCAAGGTCAAATACGTAAGCTTTGATAAGAGCTAGTTGTAATTGTAAATTTGTATGTAAAAGTTGCCAATTGGAATCGCAGAAAAGTTACCTTTTGGTCTTTTTTAATATTGGATGTAAAATAGTAATAACCATATTCAGCAATATTTAATGTGTCAGAAGAACTTTTTCTATCCATTTTGAAGCTTTCGTTATCAAATCTATTTAGGCATGACGAATACAGCTTGGGGCACTTTTCATGTGCAGAGAGCTCTTTAATGAGACTCGTCAGTCAGTGTGACATTGATCGAACACAATCATATTATCAATAATAATCTACCTACTATAAGTATCAAACGTAAAAAGATGAATCCAACGGAACCAGGAACAAAACGCATCAAGGATCAGAAACTGATACAATAGGATATCTCGAAAATGACAATGCAATGAGTAAAAGCAATATAAAGGGTTCAACAAAAGAAAGTATACCACTTTGTTTATGTCATTTTGAGTAACATTTCATTTTGTTTTGACTAAACAGGCTAGATAGGTATTTAGATACCAAATTTGTCCCCTAACAACAAAGATAAACCATGATTAGCACCATTTAAAGAAAAAAAATCCCATTTTCAAAAGTCTCATTTCCAATACACAGCACGAAAAGAAAGTACCAATTGGGGTCTCTCTGTGTGTGTGTGTAGCCAGGATTGACGGGGCTATCGATCGCACAGTGTAAATGCGTTGGGGTGTACGACATTGTGTGTGTTAACAATTGGTCCTTTTTTCTCGTGCTGTGAAAATAGGAATTTTTCTTTAAATGGTGCTAATCATGGTTTATTTTTGTTGTTAGGGGACAAATTTGGTACCAAATTATGCCTAAAAGATTCATCTAAATGCCTATCTAGCCCATTTGGTCAAACAAAAATTGAATGCTACTCAAAATGACATAAACAAAGTGGTATACCTTCTTTTGTTGAACCCTTAATACCAATTGGGTGTAAGGAAACCTAAGTGTTATAATAGGTAGTTCGATTTGAGCAGGAAAACACGTTTACATCCGTAATATCTATATCAAACCATGCACATAATATTTGAATTTTAAATGTTTTTTAAACAATAATCTACAATAATATAGGTCTATCCTATAAATCATCATTGGAATTCAAAAGCAGATTCTTTCAATGGAAAATCCCATTCCTGATCAAAAGCGGCCGAAGTGGGATTCGCACTCTTGTTACTGAATTGATCATATCTCTGCAGTTAAGGAGTGATATTTGATGGGATAAAGTGCAGGGCTTACCAACACCTTATTTGTTGAAAAAACAGGGGATGTATTATTTACTGTTATTATGTTTTGTTGACACTCCCGTAGATACTCGAGACGATCAACAAGTGACCCATAACGCCTCTTCAAATGCACTGGACGGATACTAGAATCGACCAAATGTGACTTCGCTCTTGCAATGTATGTGTGTAAACTATGTTCGTCGTCAAAACTTGACGAACCCGTTCAAACTGTTTTGTTAAACGAGCATCGTCGTATGTCACTTAATCGCTTAGTTGAAGCGGAAATATTTTCTTACCAACATTTTAAGTTGATCTTTTACTATATTGTGTTAACAACGGTAGCCAAATATCGTGTTTGATATTAGTCAGCTAATGCACATGTCAGTTGTATGACGCACGATCCCGGGAATGGTGCGCCACTCTACCGAGATGCGTCACTTTCTCATGAACCATGACGCACCCCTCACGGACCTTTGCCATACAAATGACTGTACCTTAGTGAATTTTATGACGCACCATTGATTGATTCTGAGAGACCATGACTGTCTAAAATGACGCACACCCACCATCATACATCATAATGACTGAACTGGATTGCAATATATTTGAAAACATTGAGCACTCTCACTGCTAATACAAGACAATTTTATGTGAAAAAGTTCTATATACGTGAGTACAATCCCACGTACATGTTGTATTTCCGGTATGGGTATTTAAACGGTCATAATGGCGATCGGATGATTTTACGCAAGCACATTTGGTACTAAACACGCGGTGAGAGTGTCGGAATAATGATGTTTGCACTTCGGGAGTAATATATCTAAAAAATAAAGCCTGGTTGATGGTAAGGAGGGCTTACGTGTAGGCCTACATGTAATACGTGATGTTCGTATTTTGTTGTACGCACTGGTGACGTACTCTGTGACGCACCCAAGTAAAATGCCATTGACGCACCCATTCGTCAATATTGTGACGGACCAAAAGCTGCCCGTGACGTACCATGACGCACCTCTCCGGGGGTCGTATAGTGCGGCATACAACTGATATGTGCATAACTATGGCACCAACCTGTCACATGACAGAGAGTATGTTCCTCAACCGCCTTTTTTCTTACTTCACTCCAATCATTCAGGGTTTTTTTAACAAAACACCCGACCCGCTGATCACAAAATAGACGGTGGATTACTAGACGAATCGTGGAATAGTTTCTCTTAACAGTGCATATAATGCATTTTACCGGAATACATTGCAATAATATTGCTACCCGGTAACACTTTGATGGGTTTTTAATAAATGACCACCAGAAACGTTAATTAATCTGTTACAACATGTATATAAAAAACGTTATACGGAAACGATGTAGACGACATTAGCATGACTTCGCTCTGTCGCGTTTTACAACGGGTGACGAATAATCGGACGTGGAGTGCATAAACCATCTGGAGAATCGTATAGGCCTAGTACTGATTACAGCTTGGTCATGTTCGGTATGCTTTAGATGGGATGATGTATGAGTATTTCTGATGATTTTTCCAATACGTAATAACGAGCATGCACTTGATCTGGCTACATAAGATATAATTACACTATCCCAAGATTACTTGGACACGCCACTGAATCCGGACCAGGACCAGGGATTCTATTAATTTTAGGATAGGAAAGTGCTATACTGAGCATACGTAGACATCAGATCGCGTTTTCATTCAACATCGCCACACGCAAACACAACAAAACAAGGTCACGTCATCGTAATGCAAGGAATGTATGTAGACTTTCATCAAGTATGTCAGACACAACCATAAATGAAGGTATGGTGTAAAGTGCGAAAATGAATTCAAAGGCATAAAATAAACAATGAAACGTGAAGTATCATATATTTCAGGCTAATAAAAACCGTCCATGCGGCATGTATGTTTGATCATAATTTTCAAAACCGCCCAATCCACCTTTTCACCCTCTTCTGATCGCTCTAAAGACCCCCTCTTTTGACCCTGCATCAGCTCTTAAGACCTCCATTTTGTTAAAAAAACAGAAATCGTGAAGATTTGCGTTGCAAAGCTGAAACTGAAACATTGGCGTTCTTACTAAACTAATATAGGGAAAAGTCAGTCATTAAGACACTACTTTTTGGAGAAAATTGGTTCTTCGGCAAAAATCTGCTCCGCTCAAAAGCCCCAATTTTTGAAACCCTGGATGGCACAGCAGGAACCAGAATCTTGGCCGGTTTACAACCGGAAGTAGTAGTTTACGGAGTAAAGCGCGTGAATCTACGCAAATGTATCAAATGTGTAAACTCGCCAAGATTCGCCTTGCAGCGACGGCACACCCCTTGCAATAATAAGTAATATATAGTTATTATCTTATTTTGTTTACTTAAAATAATCCCGATTTTCTCGAGATCGCCATTCAAGTTACTTACGCTCGGGAAATTGTTGACCCCTCCCCAGTCATTTGTTACGTACGTTTTGAACGCAACTTTTTAAAGTTATAAGGTTTTTTGAGCATCATCACTAGCGCGCTCGGTCAGCGATGTTTTCCATTCGCCGGGAGGCAGTTCTACGGATACATACGGTCTATTCCGTTAACTGCAGGCGCGGATGCGGGGGGGGGGGGGGGGAAGGGGGCTCGACGGGCCTGCAACACCCCCCCCCCCACCCCCACCAAAAAACAAAAAAGGGGGGAGGGGAAAAAAGGGGGAAAAAGGGGGGAATGAAAAAAGGGAAAAAGAGAGGAAGAAGAGGGGACAAACGAAAAAGCAAAAAGAAAAGCGTGGGGAGGAGGGGGTACAACAGACTCCCCCAATGTTCGAGCTTTTAAACCATCTGAGGGGGCACATCCCTCTTCAGGCTCCCCTGTCCGAGCATAGCTCGGAGGGCGGTGCTGCGTACCGCTTGGATGGTACAAGCACACTTTCTTTTTTGGGGCCCACCCCTAACATTTTGCTGGATCCGCGCCTGGTTAACTGCCTCCCGTGGAACGGAAAACATCATTTACCCAATTAACGCTTGGACTTATCAATAGAAAGCCCATGGTGGCATCCGAAAAAGCTAATTATATGGGGACGAGAAGCGAGTCCAACGATTGAAGACGTGAGCGCAAGAAGTCCATATTTGATATTTTGAGATACAGGCATTTAAAGTTTACAAATAATGTAAGAATCAAAACAAAAAAAAATCAATATGGCTGTTACTTGGTGAGTATACAGGGCGAGTCAAAAAATGCAATAGTGGAAAGAATCCATTTTGTTTTCAAAACCATTTTGAATTTTGAAACTTTTCAAACATGGCAAAAATGACATATTTGTTCCTAATTTTGTGTGAAAAAATGTAGTCGATCGGATTTTCCGTTTGTCTTTGGTGACCCTCTTTGCCGCACACTCCAATTTACGTGTTTGTCCACAAACACAGTGATTTTCAAATGAAATTGCACACGTTGCATTTTCATATTTGAATATCCCGCCAACAAAAATATGGGTGAGGTAAATTGATTATATTGACTCACATGTAAACAAGAAATGATGCATTAAATTCCAAAAACATCACGAATCTACTCAAGTTTCCAAATTTGAACGGGAGACACATATGTTTTGAGTATCTCGTGGACAAACGTATGAAATTGGTGCACGGGTAAAAAGGTTCACCAAAGGCAAACGGAAAATGATATTGACTTCATTTTTTTACACAATGTTAGTAACAAGTATTAACGTTAAACATTTTCAAACTTTAACTTAGTTTTAAAAACAAGATAGCTTCTTTCCACTGTTGCAGTTTTTTTGGAATCATTCTGTATAGGTTATGTCTCTGGGATTTATATTCTGCATAAAATTAGTATTACATTGTTGGATATACATGTATTGGGAAATTAATGAAAACATATATTTGACTTTTAAGTGCAACAAAAATTTATGTTTAGTGCAGTAACATTGATAATTTACTTCGGTTCATGTTTTGAACTCTTTATGCACTCACATTGCTCACAGTGATAAATTGGACTCCCATGTTTAAAAGTCTCAAATTTAAAAATCGGTAATAATTCCCATGTTTCTTATCCCTAAAGCTGCCCAAAACCATGTTTAACTCAATTTGGCCAAAATGTAGACTTATTGACTTCTTGCACACACGTACGTCTTCAAATGTTGTCTATGATACGAAATAATCAAACTGCAAAACATGGTAAATGGGTCAATCAAACAATCCCCCGACGAACCAACTAACACATAAACAAATCTCGACTTACCCATTCGTAGAATTGTATAACGCCATCGCCATGCATCATTGCAAATAGAATAGTGCTAATGTCCGCCGCGTAAACGTTAACACAGAAACATGCCTTTAAGTATTTACAAAAATTCCCAGTTTTGAATTTTTGTGTAAATGGTATCTCTGTATTAGAATGTTTAACTCGAGTTATGTCTCGTTGGATTCCGGTCATCCCTTGGTCATGTTGGTGTATACGACGATTGTGACACGGTTTAGTCGGGCGGTGTTTTCCGGCGCAAATCTTTGCGAAAACAGTCACGTTCTAGTAACGGTATGGTTTGGTATGGTCTGGATGGGTCTGGTCGCCCGGCGGGCTCATAGAAAAGTCCACAGTGAGAGTTGTTTAGTGGTGGTGGTCCTGTGATGATCGGCTTCATGTCCTCAAATGCTCTTGTATTGTTCACGTCTACGCCGGAAATTTCGAGATCCGGGGACGGTTGGGTAGCCGTCTAGTGCCAACCGTGGCCTACCGACCGCGACGGAGCGGGGGCTAGCGGGGGCCTATACCCAAGGATAACCTCCATGTATAACCTGGTTTACTCCTTGGTCTACCGAATAGGCAAGTCAAGGAAAGTGTTCACACAACGGTCATGACGGTGCTGTGATTGTCAGACGGCTTGAAAAATTGTCCGTGCTATGCTACCATGATTTTTTTGTGACTTACAAAATATGTTTTTCTATGAAAGATTAACAAAAGAAATGTCGCTAATGCTCTAAATTGACATTGCTACATCAAACGTAGACGGATACAGTACCTGCCGGTCTATACCGTCTTTGATTGTATTCATTGTTTATCAACGTAGGCCTATTATCTTTGCGGTTTCAAAATGCACTGCCAGGTCTACGCTATATAATGATTGACAGGTGGTCAGATCGATAACAAAGTCAACTGCACATTGTTTTCATGTAGATCGAAATACCTATGCGGTTACAAAAAAATGTATAACCACGCATTATCCTAACTGTGTGCCAAAAGACAAAACAATAAGGACATTGATTGACATGACATAATTGACAAACATATATTTGGTAGATGTTTCCCTTTATATGCCATCTGTTTCTAACTGACATGTTATTCTAGCGCTCTTTAAAATAACCGCGCCATTCCATTGAATTGATTGACAGTTTGAAAACGTCAACACAACTTGCAACAGTGCACATGCGCACTCATTAGTCACGTTACATTTTCAATCTGCCGATGCTCCCAGCTGGTCGGAATCGAGTCAGGGGTGTGCGACTCAATTTACCGATCTGAAGCTGCTTTTAAGTGGTTTAACTTTGGCTGGGCGCATATTTTTGGTGGCGCTATAATATAATTGGCCATTATTGTTGTTTCTACTCACAAAAAAGCAGCAACACTTGATTAATACAATGTTTAAATATGTTGAAATATCATCGCTATTTAGGCGGGGGGGGGGGGGGGGGGGGGGGGGGGTACCGCGCCATTTTGTCCCGAAGCAATGGTTATGACGTCATATTTTTGTTGATTTTCAGAACTCTTGTATTGGATTTACGTGCAAAAAATATGCCCTTGGCATCATACTTTCCCAGGTGTGTAGTTCATTTTAAATTTCAGATGTTCTAAAATGGACAAAGACGGCTGATTTTTCTTAATTTTACAGCTGTAGGCCTAAGTTTGTGTAAGTAATACAATTGTAAAAATGTAGAAATCCCGGCCTTCAACACATAGTTAAGCATTATACAGAGTGAGTTAAAACAGTCAGGTCCCGATTTCACCGATATAGTAAAAATCGTATTGCTATCTACTGAAGATAGTTAAACATAGTATTACATTGTATTGCCATCTACTGAAGATAGTTAAGCATATAGTAAAAATCGTATTGATCTATACTGAAGATAGTTGCTTAATGATCTAACTTCAGTAGTAGTATATAGGAATTATATTCCATGCATTGTGCATAATCTGCAGTAGATATAGCAAATAGAATGCCATATATTATGCTTATCAATCTTTAGTAGACAGTTTCATTATGCTTCATCAACTTCATCTAAATTGCTATACGTCTACGTTTTACCACATCCTCGTCTGTCGATGCTCCATTAGGATAATTAGCTGACTGTTTGTCGAAATCGAGTGTAGCCAGTGTAATGTAGACCGTTACAGTGGCGAAATCGTGGAGGTGTAGTACATGGGGAGGGGGAATGTATGCCTATTTGGTCCTTTCCCATTTCGTTCCATTGCCATTTGGTCCTTTCCGAATTGGTCTTTTTCCATACGTCCTTTCCCATTTCGTCGACTTTCGTCCCAGTTTAGGGTCAAAGGCTAGACGAAAAAGTTGAAGCATCCTCAGTTGATATTCACCAGTTTACTGTCTAAAGGTTTACGTCAATTCCGTGTAAACTTCAATACCTAAAGCAGACGACAAACAGCGCTCACAGTGCCACCAAACATATGCGCACAAAAAAGGTTAAGTAGCTTCCGATCGCCAAGTTGAGTCGCACACCTGGTAACATACAGTACCAGGCATACTCATTACACAATTGTACATAAACTTGCTGATATTGTATGACAAAGAAACCCTATTTTTCCAAGATCTACATTTAACAACACTTCCCAACACAGCCTGAACACAAAGCGAAAGCCAAGAACCAATAGACTATAGTCAAGGTTCTGTGCAGTAAGGTATTGCTAAAAAAAGAAGAAACAGTCGCACATTTAGCGTAAGTTTTCCATTACCAGACCGTCCGCCTATCACACCAAATCAGGCCAGCGTCAATATTCGTCATGTCATTTACATCAATGAATTTTTACAATAATAATTGTCCATAACATATGACATTTGTCAACGATATAGGGCTTGGCCGGAATGTTGTTTCATTTTTTGTTTTGGTTATTACCTTGTCAGAGTGCACTACTCATTTAGTCATCGCTGGTCGTTCTCAATTCAGGTTTGCGCCCTCTGTCGCAAAACTTCAGACAGTAAACTGGTGGATAATAACTGAGGACACTTCAACCATCAAAACCTATCGTAATTCGATGGAAACACACCGATGGTTCCAAGCCTGGATTAAAGGGGGGAAGTGAAAAGAGACATTTCAGCTTATTCAGAATGCGAACCTCATAAAGGAATAGCTTGATAAATCGACCATCCCGTGGATTGGCTTCACCAACTGGGACTTTACTAAAACTAGTGTAACATGATAATGCAATGGTCGATTTTTAAAGTTCTTCTTATGAATGAAAGCCAAATCATTGGTCTTCATAATGATACATGTACCATTGGTTTTGAATATGCACGCATACATTGATGTTGTGACGCCTTTGTGAAAAAAATGCCCGTTTGTTCTGACTCACCCTGTAGTGTGCTAAAATAGCCCATTGTTCAGTACATTGGAACATAGCCAGGTGTAAATCCCTGAAGTTACTGTGTGTGTAGTGACGTTCAGGCTAAACATGGCCCCAGAGAAGAATTCTTGAGCAACATTAGCATGCTTCACTTTCGTCACATGATCACTGATTCCTGACACCAGTGTCTACTGGTTCCGATTGACATCACATTGCAATGAACATGATGAAAGGTTTATAATGTTGTTAAACGAGGATCTTTAAGGAAATCTTGCTGCAAGTATTTATTCGGGCATACACTTTTGAAACAGCGTCAAAAATCTTCCCGACTAATGCGTCCATAAAACATTACACTTACACAATGTTTTAAATTACAAAAAAGAGAGGAAATATTATACACATATTTACATGGTAACATAGATTCATGCAAGGTTAATGCTACGTGCGGTCCATGCACGTTTTAAATATGATTTACAAAACACATCAAATATATAAAGTAAGTGAAAATCATCACTTGCAGTAAGGATATCATTTGAGAGACCTAGCATAATACACAATTTTATTGTAAGATTACCCGATATAAAGATTCCCCCAAATTCTTCTAAATTATGGAGTAATAGTTGATTTCTAAGCTTGCAATATTCATCAACTCTGATAAGATTTAAGCCGCTACATATAGAAATAAAAAATGTCTCAGAGTAGTATATTGAAACGGAAACGGGGGTGCCCGTCTCCTGTTCGGGATAGGAACCTCCTTATCAGAACAGTATCCACTTGAACCATAGGAATATTCTCTCAAGTATCATTTTTGGTAGCGTGTCTTAGGAGATGTCAGAATGCCTTCTAGATTCAGTTTATTCAGCTTATATCTTTAAGAGTACAACAACAAGAATGGAGACAAATCAACAGTATTGACACAAGTTTTAAATGTAGATTAATATTTCTATACCCGTCTAATGGGTTTCTCTTTTGAGCATCATATTACAATTCTCATTTCATCAATATTCTTGGTAATCACAACATTTATTAAAACCATTACATAAAATCACCATGCATCTTGTACGAAAAATCTAGCTTGTTCCTTTCATTATTTTACGCCAGTTTGAGACTCATAACAACAATAGAGTTTGTTTACTGGTTACGCAGACCAAAACGCAGGCACAAAATCATAGTTTGTTTTGACGTAAATAATGCTAGACTAACGTCAAGACTTTCAAAGTTTCATAATTTGCTATTTACAATGATTTGATCGTGTTAATGGATGCAAAATGCGGAGCGTTCCGTAATTAATTTGCTTCACGACCAGAATTATCCTGAACATCTGGTGCACGAAATTACATTGGAAAACGTCGTGCTTGGTACGAAAATGCACTGGTAGTCGAGCATTTTCTGCTCTTTGGCCAATGCAGGACCTTAGGTAGATCCAAAACAGTAACCTCCATATTTCCATAAAGAAAATATGAGACATGATGTCATGTCAAAGCCTATAAACAGTGAAATCCCTGAATATTAGCATTCTAGGTCAGAATTCCTGATTCGGCCTGTTTTGGCTAGGCTAGGCTAGGCAGCTTTCAGCAAGGTCAGAATCAACCTCTTCTGGGCGCTACGCTCGCCGGAATGACAAAATTCATCCCAAAATTTACTTTCCAAAACATTTGAACTGCATCTAATCGCGCAACAGACATTGACAATTTAATTGGCTAACTCTAATAATAGAACAAAGTTTTACGCTAGACGCAATTGTAAGCCACGCCCCCACAGCTGATCACGTTCATGTTTCTGTTTCTTAGTAAAGTGTTGCATGAATTGAGGATTTTTGTAAGTTCGAAAAATGCATTTAAAGTATAAAATATATCACAAATATCACATGAATTTACATCTACACAACATTTACAACCACTTCAAGTGGTTTACAGAACGATTTGGTGATTTACTGGAAAAATCAGAATAAATTATAATATCTAGAAACACTCCGTTGGTTACAGAAAAGATGGCGAATTTCATCCTGGAGGATAAATAATATCGGAAGCAACTTTCCTTACAAATCACATTTACACACAAAATACACATAATGTGAACATTACAAGACAATAACAAGTGCCTGACTATATTAAACAACTAGGGATGGCTATGTGAATATCAAAAGGTGAGATTTGAAGCCTAAATTACACGTCAACAATTTCAATAACATTCGCAGAATATACAGAATTCGCCCGTCCGTCGCTAATATCGGAGTATCATTTTGGCTCTTAAAAACAAAAGTATTCAATCAAATGATTCCAGATCTCATATTTATATAATAAAAGCATGTTCTCTACGATCGACTAATGTTTCAACACCAAACGCTAAAAATAACTCTTACTTTTTAATAAGCTTATTTTCCCCTATACCTCACTATATAAATAAATGAACAAGCCGAAACGGAATACCGTTTCAATATACTATTGATGTGATATCAATTCAGTCCCTTATTGGTTTTTTCTTGGGTGGTGGGGGAGGCGTGGGGTGGGGGAGGGGTGGGGTGGGGGTGGGGTGGGGTGGCGGTGGGGTGGAATATTCAATATTCAATGGTATTTTCATACCAAGTTCGTCTATTATAACATTTGTTCCTGTGGGTTGCATGAGTTTTCCAATTGCAATGTGTTATAGACTATTGCATCTGGGAATTGCGCAATAAAGCGCTGCAATTAGGGAATTTCGACGTAGTTCATGCAATCGATCGATTTTAAAATAGGGAAAAGCTCGCTCATATTATTTAATAAATAAAGCATATTAGCCTATTTAGATTTTAATATAGAAGAAAACGAACACAAAGCCTGTCTGTGAAGCACAGTTTAATAACATGATGTTGTTCTCGGTCACATTTTATGCATTATTACGGGCATTATTACATATTCAGGCCTACACCAACGAATATAGAATCGAAACACTGACGGTTTCTTATCATGAATCATACGCACGGGAAATTTTATAATAGCACGTCAGGCCCGGTGGGGGGGGGGGGGGGGGGGGGGGGGGGGGGTGACTTAAGATATATGAGGTCATTGGGTTGTGCCGCCAAATAGGGTACCATTTCGCACAGCTGTTAAATGAATGAGCCAGGGGAATGAGCCCTTTACATTTTTGGTAACTTTATAAGTCTAATATCCTTATATTTCCTGTCTTTTACAGAAATGTTAACAAAATCTGTCAAATAAAGCAGGAAAAGTATGGCTCTCTCATAAATATGGACCTATTACCCCCCAAAAGAAAAGTAAATGTTTGGGTCAATTTTCATTTTTGCTGGCGGCACATCCCAACCAAAAAGTATCTGAGTGAAACGGCCCCTCTCGGGATAAGGTGTAGCCGTGATCGCGTGATACAATCTCAAATAGGTCTATTTACTTTGCTTATTCCGGACTGTGGACTATGGTATACTAGTATAGAGGGTACGGTTAATGGTTAAGGTATAGTACTCTATACGATTGTCTATATGCTACACGTCATATTTTCGCTTTACGATCTTGTACACTGACTGAGTGGTCATTATACAGCTCTACAGTAGCAACCACGCATGGATTCAACAAAAACTTTGTAAGTCACGCTTTGGAACAAATGTTATAACAAATGTTTTCCTCCCTAAATGATAAATGTTAACCCATTTTGAGTATCATGGTATGGCATGGACCATATGGTATAGACCACCATGTTTATATTTGAAACCACATATGTTTGAATATTCAACGAGCCATTTCTCGCACATACGGTAATATAAAACAACAAAGTCAAGTTACAATCAAACTTGAAATTAGAATAATTACAATTGTCACGCCCTTCTATAACATTATTACAATTGTAAATACTAACAATTGATGATGCCTATAAACATGATTCTAGCAGAATCTATGACGAGCGAAACTCAGTTAAACAAACGCGAGGATCAAGCAAATGATCCCATCCGAGTAAGTGAAATGAATATATAGACTTTGACAAACTGGCGAGAATTAAATTAACAAAGACCTTAAAAATACACTGTCTCGAACCCGGTCCCTCTCGCATTCGCGGCGATTGGTTAATCCACTAGACCACAGGGACTGTGTTTACATGGATACCAGACGAACGAGCACTTATGTATACAAAGTATTTTGGTCTAAGGCAACAGGATGTCACACGATGGTGTAATTTGTATACGTAAAGTTTATTTTTGGATTGCGCAAGAAGGGGCTGCTAGTGGGGAATCCCTGTCTGATCACATTGAGCCAAGGAATCCAGCTTGAATATCTTTGTTTTTGTTGGTAACTTTAAAGTTGCCAATCGTTTTTATCAGTATCTTGTGCTATACATTAAAGGGGTACTAAGGAATGCGCCCTCAATTAGGATAAAAATCGGGATTTCTACATTTTTACAACTGTATTACATACACAAACTTACAGCTGTAAGGATTAAGAAAAATCAGCCATCTTTGCGCTATAAAACGTCGTTTTAAAATATTCCATCCCCGGCTCGGACAGCATTTCATGGTAAACAGCGTTACTCTATTGTTCTTTTCGATTCAAATAACATACGATATTACATAGAGGGCGTTTAAAAAAAGAGTTTCAATAAATAGCGATGATGTTTCGACATATTTAAACATTGTTTTAATCACGTGTTGTTGCTTTTTTTTTTAGTAATAATAATAATGGCCAATTATAATGATTATCTTTAATACTAAGTAAATTTTGTAAAAAAACCAGACATTTAAATATCTCTTAGTACTTTTTAACGAATGCACGGTGTTTCTAATACATGAAAAGTTAATTAAATATTGTTTTCATCATAATTTTATCATTTTATTACACAGCACGAAGTGTATGATAGATACTTGATTCGCCAACAGTTAAATCGTGCTTGATAATCACTCTCGTTCTTGCACTCGTGGACGCAATGATGATGCACGACTGCAAGGCCTCAAGCGGTAGCATGACTGTACGGTGGCTCATCAATTATCCTGATCGTAAACTATATGCTTGAGCAAATATGGAATGGTTTTTTTCTTTTTTCTTCTTATATTACATGTAGTTATTCACAACAAGAAGAACGCCTGAAACTAACTACACAGCATTACTATGGCACAGACTTTAGAGACAACCATCAACCTTGAGCATGATGTACTGACTAATATTGGTCAACATTTCAACAATCCAGAAACGAGCGATGTCACTCTCACGGTAGGAGAAGCGTCCTACCATGTCCATAGGTTTATCTTGTCAGCACAGAGCAGTGTCTTCTGTACCATGTTGATGAATGGTCAATGGGAAGAGTCAGATAAGAAGGTTATAAGACTTGAGGAATCCCCTGAATGTGAACTGGTGTTTCAGCAATTCCTGAAGTTCTTCTACACCGGTAGCCTAACCCTTAGTTATAGCGACGTTTGTGCCATTCATGTGCTAGCAGATAAGTACGATGTTGCAATGCTGAAGAAAAGGGCCGTTCCAATCATGAAAGAAGTTCTGTCTGACAGGCTTGGAGAAGCCTGTCCTAGCGCTGCATTATGGCTTCCTCATATTGAACAGTGTGTCCCGAGTCTTCTACCAATCTGCTACGAATCGATACGAACAAACTTTATCGGATACACAATGCCAAAGATCAACGTGGATATCGTACCACTGCTCGAATCTCGTCATCTTAGAGAAATTTTGACTAGGAAAAGCAATAACGTGGTTGCTTTAAAACAGGCTCTCGTGTCAAAATGGACCACAAAAAGTCCGGATTCTTCATGATTCCCAAATAATGTCAGATTTTGTTGTTGTTCAACATTAAAGAACAATAAAGAAAGCATAAATAAAATTTAAAAATAAGAAAAAACAAGGACATTTGAGGCTAGAAAGAGAAAAAAGGAAGGGAAAGAAAGTAGTCATCCTGGTTTAGCCCCCCCCCCCTGCATTCCCCGTAGCATTGGTGTGTGTATGTGGTAGGGGGGGGGGGGGGGGGGGCTTTAATGCATGCCCTATCCCAGTGTCATGAATTAAAATAAGAGAAAATTAAATTATTACATGCAAGGAATAAATTGACTGAATCAAGTCATAATTGTTGCCTTCCTTCCTGTCCCATACATTCTGGCACGCGTGTCAATATAATGATGAGTGAGGGCGCACCACCAAATTACTCCGCATATGTAATAACGAAATTCGGTTCAAAGTAGATTTAACATTGAAGTCACAATTTTTATAAGAAGATAGGCTTGAAATTGCACGATATTCGGCAATATGATTGAGATATATGTCAAGATTATATAACCAACAAATCATACTATTTTGAAAACGGTAAGCAAAAATAGGCACACGGATGTACATGACTGCATACCCAAATATGAGTGATGTGTATTCGGTCATCAGTAACTTTCGACGAATAGGGAAATGAGTGTTGCGAGACTCGGTGAAATAAGGTGGGAATTTCATCTTGGAAAACGAACGAATAACATTTTTGACCAAATCTATGTTAAAATAACCCATTGCATTACAGGCATTGTAATTTTAATTCAGACATTGCCGAATTTGAGTAATAAGCTTATTTCTGGTTTTTTCTCAAATCTGATGGCCCGTATTAATAAATGGACTGCGCGAGTCCGACTCCAGAGCCCGACTCCCGAGCCCAGCAAAATACTCGAGTAGTTCTCTGTGATCTAAGTTTGATCAAATCTGAAATCTGGGCCCAAGCATACTAGTTCTTTCAACGCTGAGGATTTATTTTATTACACCTCAGTACAGCTTGAATTGGGCTAGAGGCAAAATAAAAATAAAAACATGTTTAGCATCAGGGTTTTTTTCAAAAAAGGAAGGAAGAGGCCCTTTTGTTTTATTTTACCCCCCACTTTAAGTACAAAACCGCCCTGGTAAGCGATAAACATTGCGAACCTGAAAAAGTTTTGACTGAAATAAAGAGAAAAAAGAGAAAAAAGAAAAGAAAATTGAAGCGGACCCCAAAAAAGGAAGCGGGAGGGGACGCTAAACAGGTTTATTTTTTATTTTGCCTTGCCCTTAGTCTAGTGTACAACCAAAATCACTATGACGACAATGCGATGATAGTGCGATGCAGCGCATTGATCGCGATTGGCACATTTACAACACAAGGTTTATCCCAAATAGAAAAAAAAGCCATTGATTATCCTTATCTGTTGCATTGTGGGATCACAAATGGGGCAACCTGTTGACCTTCGCTGACATCACACAAGCAGTAACTTCCACGTACAAATGGTCTGCGACAAGCCTGGGCAATTCATGGGTACCACTGACCAGACCCCCACCCCCCAAAAAAGAAATCCCTGGCCCTTTTCCACTGCGCCCTCCCTGTCCTTCGCTGGATCAGCAATGCAACGGGTCGTCACGCATCTATAGGTTATTTCTCTTCCTCGAAGCAGTGATTTCACTGCATCATCCACTTACTGATCGCCAGTGACGTACCCAGCTTTTGGAAACGGGGGTGGGGGGGGGGGGGGGCAGGCAGGCAGGCACGACCATAGTTGTACCGACGAAAGGCATGGTACCGACAATTTTTTCGTAAAACTTGCACAATATTTTCCCCGTCAGCAGCTGAAATCTTGATGGGTGGGGGGGGGGGGGGGGGGGGGGGGTGGGGGAGCGATGAAGTTGCCCGCGTAACCAGTCAACAAAATTGCATGGTCAAAATCGCACCGACGGAGGGTCATTTTTACCTACAGGGATATTTGGGGGGGGGGGGTGGCACCGGCCCCCTGGGTACGCCACTACTGATCGCACTGAATACCCCCCCCCCCCCCCCGGTGACGTACACCCCACACATATCAAAATGAGTAATGAATAAACGTGCGTAATTAAAAAAAATAGGGACATGTAATGATATAGCCAGCTTGCCTGCTAATAGTTCTATAGCCAGCCAGCCAGCTAGCTTGCCTTCTATAGTTCATTCAACATAATATGAAATATGACCATTTATGATATTTAATTATTTTGCAATGTGAATTAGCTAGTCATCATAAACTTGTCCATGCAACACTGAAAAACTGAATAGACTTTGAGTTCTATAGTTTATTCGCCATAAAATAGCGCATGATCTTTAATATTAACATCATTCTTGTGCACTAATGTTCCATCACACATTGAACTGACTATAGACTATAGCTAGCTGTTATATAATGTTATATAATACTGGACTACTAGCTGGTATTGTATACAAATCTGTTTTTAAAGAGGTCAAACACACACAAAGCAGAACTTGATGTTGCCAGTTTATAAAAATTATACTTATAGCCCAATTGTGTCATCAGTTTGAATTAGAGCTTTATTTATCATTGTCTTAGAAAAAAGTTGGGCTACAAATTAACTCTTGTTGGGTGGGTGCATTATGTATATCATGGAAACATGAAATGAAGAACAAATAAGCAAGCAGCCTGCCTTACTTGAAACAGACAGCTATAACACCATTGGTATTAGAATTTTCTATGTGGCTACTGGCTACAACGTTACTCTAAATGAGGCACTGTACTGCGCAATCTATAATGGACTATGCAGCGGAATAAAACGCAAAATCTTGCGTGTCTCGGAGACAGGAACGCGTACATTGCATCACCAAACTTTATTTGGACCGATGTCTTCGGCTTCTTGAAATGTTTACATTGAATGAAAGAAAACAGATGTTTGTGCATTGATTGCATTTGTTTTGTTCTGTGCTGGGGACTACTGGTACTGCATGCATAGACTTGCCACAGACATTTCAACATTACGCACACTTTCGCATACATCTCCGAGACATGAAAGCGTACATACATTGCATGACAAAACTGTATGTGGACCTACACGTAAACTGCTTGAAATAGTGCGCTAATATTGAATGGAAGTAAAACATGTGGGTTTTTTTGCCTGGCATTGTTGTTGTTTTGGCCCATTTGGGCTGGTAATGAAAAACCTTGGCAAAACTGTAAGCCCAATAAAGATGGCAAACTGGAAACACCTGGAATGATTATCTTTCTCTCTACACACGTTTTGTATTGGGGAAGTGGACTCAAATGTTCTGTCTTCCAATTGTGTGTGATGTGTGTGTGCACTCAATTTCAAAAAAAAAAAAAAAAAAATGTTGAAGAGGGAAAATTTGAAAATTAATTTGGAAGAAAAAAAATTGGACTATCAGAATCCAGATTGACAAAATATCCTGTTGCTGAAACACACATGCAGTGAGTGACTCAATTGCCATCTTCAAAAGGTTATTGTAGTGTACCTGTATAGGAAAGAAGAATGATTATCTTTCTTATTAACTGGGGTTACAGCTTGAAATCTACAAGCTCCTGAAAACCCACATCTAAAAAAAAAGTTTAAAAAAATTAAAAAAAATTGGAACAAAAAAAAAGTGTTTTTTTTCCAACTTTTTTTTTCCACAAACAATTTTTTTTACAATTTTTCAAATATGTATTTTAAAACTTTTTTTCAGTTGTAGTGAAGGAGCTGTGGATTTCAAGCTGTATAATCCCATTATAAAGGTGATAATTAATCCTTCTTTCTTCCATTACAGGCTTACAAGGCACACTAAAATTACCTTCTGAAGTCATTGCGTGGGGTGTTTGTGCAAACACACATGCAGTGAGTGACTCAATTGCCATCTTCAAAAGGTTATTGTAGTGTACCTGTATAGGAAAGAAGAATGATTATCTTTCTTATTAACTGGGGTTACAGCTTGAAATCTACAAGCTCCTGAAAACCCACATCTAAAAAAAAAGTTTAAAAAAATAAAAAAAAATTGGAAGAAAAAAAAAGTTTTTTTTTTCCAACTTTTTTTTTCCACAAACAATTTTTTTTACAATTTTTCAAATATGTATTTTAAAACTTTTTTTCAGTTGTAGTGAAGGAGCTGTGGATTTCAAGCTGTATAATCCCATTATAAAGGTGATAATTAATCCTTCTTTCTTCCATTACAGGCTTACAAGGCACACTAAAATTACCTTCTGAAGTCATTGCGTGGGGTGTTTGTGCACATAACAGGCTCTCGTGTCAAAATGGACCACAAAAAGTCCGGATTCTTCATGATTCCCAAATAATGTCAGATTTTGTTGTTGTTCAACATTACCAACATTAAAGAACAATAAAGAAAGCATAAATAAAATTTAAAAATAAGAAAAAACAAGGACATTTGAGGCTAGAAAGAGAAAAAAGGAAGGGAAAGAAAGTAGTCATCCTGGTTTAGCCCCCCCTGCATTCCCCGTAGCATTGGTGTGTGTATGTGGTAGGGGGGGGGGGGGCTTTAATGCATGCCCTATCCCAGTGTCATGAATTAAAATAAGAGAAAATTAAATGATTACATGCAAGGAATAAATTGACTGAATCAAGTCATAATTGTTGCCTTCCTTCCTGTCCCATACATTCTGGCACGCGTGTCAATATAATGATGAGTGAGGGCGCACCACCAAATTACTCCGCATATGTAATAACGAAATTCGGTTCAAAGTAGATTTAACATTGAAGTCACAATTTTTATAAGAAGATAGGCTTGAAATTGCACGATATTCGGCAATATGATTGAGATATATGTCAAGATTATATAACCAACAAATCATACTATTTTGAAAACGGTAAGCAAAAATAGGCACACGGATGTACATGACTGCATACCCAAATATGAGTGATGTGTATTCGGTCATCAGTAACTTTCGACGAATAGGGAAATGAGTGTTGCGAGACTCGGTGAAATAAGGTGGGAATTTCATCTTGGAAAACGAACGAATAACATTTTTGACCAAATCTATGTTAAAATAACCCATTGCATTACAGGCATTGTAATTTTAATTCAGACATTGCCGAATTTGAGTAATAAGCTTATTTCTGGTTTTTTCTCAAATCTGATGGCCCGTATTAATAAATGGACTGCGCGAGTCCGACTCCAGAGCCCGACTCCCGAGCCCAGCAAAATACTCGAGTAGTTCTCTGTGATCTAAGTTTGATCAAATCTGAAATCTGGGCCCAAGCATACTAGTTCTTTCAACGCTGAGGATTTATTTTATTACACCTCAGTACAGCTTGAATTGGGCTAGAGGCAAAATAAAAATAAAAACATGTTTAGCATCAGGGTTTTTTTCAAAAAAGGAAGGAAGAGGCCCTTTTGTTTTATTTTACCCCCCACTTTAAGTACAAAACCGCCCTGGTAAGCGATAAACATTGCGAACCTGAAAAAGTTTTGACTGAAATAAAGAGAAAAAAGAGAAAAAAGAAAAGAAAATTGAAGCGGACCCCAAAAAAGGAAGCGGGAGGGGACGCTAAACAGGTTTATTTTTTATTTTGCCTTGCCCTTAGTCTAGTGTACAACCAAAATCACTATGACGACAATGCGATGATAGTGCGATGCAGCGCATTGATCGCGATTGGCACATTTACAACACAAGGTTTATCCCAAATAGAAAAAAAAGCCATTGATTATCCTTATCTGTTGCATTGTGGGATCACAAATGGGGCAACCTGTTGACCTTCGCTGACATCACACAAGCAGTAACTTCCACGTACAAATGGTCTGCGACAAGCCTGGGCAATTCATGGGTACCACTGACCAGACCCCCACCCCCCAAAAAAGAAATCCCTGGCCCTTTTCCACTGCGCCCTCCCTGTCCTTCGCTGGATCAGCAATGCAACGGGTCGTCACGCATCTATAGGTTATTTCTCTTCCTCGAAGCAGTGATTTCACTGCATCATCCACTTACTGATCGCCAGTGACGTACCCAGCTTTTGGAAACGGGGGTGGGGGGGGGGGGGGCAGGCAGGCAGGCACGACCATAGTTGTACCGACGAAAGGCATGGTACCGACAATTTTTTCGTAAAACTTGCACAATATTTTCCCCGTCAGCAGCTGAAATCTTGATGGGTGGGGGGGGGGGGGGGGGGGGGGGTGGGGGAGCGATGAAGTTGCCCGCGTAACCAGTCAACAAAATTGCATGGTCAAAATCGCACCGACGGAGGGTCATTTTTACCTACAGGGATATTTGGGGGGGGGGGGGTGGCACCGGCCCCCTGGGTACGCCACTACTGATCGCACTGAATACCCCCCCCCCCCCCCGGTGACGTACACCCCACACATATCAAAATGAGTAATGAATAAACGTGCGTAATTAAAAAAAATAGGGACATGTAATGATATAGCCAGCTTGCCTGCTAATAGTTCTATAGCCAGCCAGCCAGCTAGCTTGCCTTCTATAGTTCATTCAACATAATATGAAATATGACCATTTATGATATTTAATTATTTTGCAATGTGAATTAGCTAGTCATCATAAACTTGTCCATGCAACACTGAAAAACTGAATAGACTTTGAGTTCTATAGTTTATTCGCCATAAAATAGCGCATGATCTTTAATATTAACATCATTCTTGTGCACTAATGTTCCATCACACATTGAACTGACTATAGACTATAGCTAGCTGTTATATAATGTTATATAATACTGGACTACTAGCTGGTATTGTATACAAATCTGTTTTTAAAGAGGTCAAACACACACAAAGCAGAACTTGATGTTGCCAGTTTATAAAAATTATACTTATAGCCCAATTGTGTCATCAGTTTGAATTAGAGCTTTATTTATCATTGTCTTAGAAAAAAGTTGGGCTACAAATTAACTCTTGTTGGGTGGGTGCATTATGTATATCATGGAAACATGAAATGAAGAACAAATAAGCAAGCAGCCTGCCTTACTTGAAACAGACAGCTATAACACCATTGGTATTAGAATTTTCTATGTGGCTACTGGCTACAACGTTACTCTAAATGAGGCACTGTACTGCGCAATCTATAATGGACTATGCAGCGGAATAAAACGCAAAATCTTGCGTGTCTCGGAGACAGGAACGCGTACATTGCATCACCAAACTTTATTTGGACCGATGTCTTCGGCTTCTTGAAATGTTTACATTGAATGAAAGAAAACAGATGTTTGTGCATTGATTGCATTTGTTTTGTTCTGTGCTGGGGACTACTGGTACTGCATGCATAGACTTGCCACAGACATTTCAACATTACGCACACTTTCGCATACATCTCCGAGACATGAAAGCGTACATACATTGCATGACAAAACTGTATGTGGACCTACACGTAAACTGCTTGAAATAGTGCGCTAATATTGAATGGAAGTAAAACATGTGGGTTTTTTTGCCTGGCATTGTTATTGTTTTGGCCCATTTGGGCTGGTAATGAAAAACCTTGGCAAAACTGTAAGCCCAATAAAGATGGCAAACTGGAAACACCTGGAATGATTATCTTTCTCTCTACACACGTTTTGTATTGGGGAAGTGGACTCAAATGTTCTGTCTTCCAATTGTGTGTGATGTGTGTGTGCACTCAATTTCAAAAAAAAAAAATTGGACTATCAGAATCCAGATTGACAAAATATCCTGTTTTAAGCGAATTATCTATCTTCGAATTTGTTACCAAGTGGGCCACGTTAAAATTCAACGACTTAACCGGTCATAAGACGAAGGAAGAATTAAGAGCAATCTTGAAACTAATTCGGTTTAACAATATGAATGGAGATCAGTTAATGGCTGTTGAAGAATCAGAGCTATGCAAAGCAATCGGCAATTCTTTTATTATGGACCATATTCTTCCAGGGTACAAAGTTCACTCCCAAATGGCATCTATCATTCGCAACAGTTGCAGCACCTGTCCATGGGACTCTGCGGATCATTGCCCACACTTGAATCCACAGTTTTACTTTGAGAATCCCTATGGATTTGGTGGCTATTTGATCGAGCCAACGTGTAGCAATGTTTCAGTGCAACCTCTTGATCTAAGAGATCTGCAGCTGTACGCCCAAATGCGTACAGTTGGTAAGAAAAGCGCCACAGGGGAATGGAGTATTCAATGGAAAGGCAACTATGGATCCACTGAGCCTAATATTAATGAAATCTTCACTATCACACCGGCACCGAGTGATGTCGGACGCCAATTTACCATTGTCATTTATGTGTCTGGTCCTAAGAAAATAAGTTACCATAGATACACAATCAAGCGTACGGGCTCCGTCGTGCAAGGAGAAGTATATTATAATGCGTGTACGAGTACAATATCATATTTAGCTGCTCCAATCATCTATCATTCGATAAGCCGAAACAAAGGCTCATGGAACATTTCTGAAACTGACCATGGGCCATTTTGGATTGGGATTGCCATTCATCTACACAAATAGTTACTGATGCCTCAACTTGTAAGTTGTATTTGCCTCCTTATTGTAGCGATGTGTGTGCTATAATTCATATGCGTGTAAGATATACACCTAGCACATAAAGTCCCTGCTCAGGTGCTTTGAGGTTGACTAATTCAGATAACCGCAATGTGCGGGACAAAGGGTGTATCTGGCTGTGAAGAATACAAGTCTTAGCTGATAAGCTGTGAGTTTTTCAGTGCGTAAATCCATAGACGGGTAAAACATTGATTTTTACCGTCTATGGTAAATCACACACAAATCAATGATTTCCTATACCTAGTGCCACTTTTCTGTTGCATCCGCGGTCATTGAAATCGACATAACTTTAAAAGTATCCATTCGATTTTGTTGAATGAGGTATCAAACTGCGGAGAAGAAATTTGCTCATTTAATGTAAATCTCAGATTTTTGGTACCGATTATATATTTTGAATTAGTCAACCTCAAAGCACCTGAGCAGGGACTTTATGTGCTAGGTGTAGGTACGGTGTTACAATTTTTATAACGCGCCTTTGGGGAATTATTCACATGGCGGAGAGGGGGACCAAAACACACAGAATGATTATAACGGACAAAGCTTCTAAGCTTAACATATATGCATATTATTTATTCATAACTGAAATTTCAACATACGCATAAATAGTATACAGCACCCAGCATCTTGACTAATCCTTGAAAATAACATGAAGTGTACCAATATTGAGCTTCAATTTCCATTGAGAGAATCCAGAAGAGAGCGTGCAAGATCATCATGGGTAATGAATATGTATCTTATTATGAGGCTCTTTACGATTGCAAGCTACATTCATTAAGTCAAAGAAGGGATGATTTGTGCCTCAATTAAGTCTCTTATGTCCGCTGACAAATTTTCCAAATGGGTACATCCTACAAGAAAGTCTGTCCACAAAAGAAATTTGAGAAATCCCGATGGTCAAAACAGAGCGTTGTAAAAAGAGCCATATGCTTTATATGACAGACTTGTATTATAATACTTTATAGCTCATGCTGCTTGTAATAGTCCCATAGTGATCATATGGTGTAATTTTTCAAGGGGGGGGGGGGGGGGGGGGCTTGCCCGGTGTGTGTCTATGAGTTCAAAGAGAGTGTAAGTGTAAAGAATTTTTGTGAGGGTTGTGTTTCGTTAAGTGAGTATTGAAGTTTGAGTGGAGTATGCGTGGCTGTTTGATGTGTGTGGGCTCGGGGTTTTCAATTTTTGATGTATTAATTCTATGTGCAATATTTTATAATCTAATGGTCTTTTATATTATAACTATAATGTATTTTTATTGTGAGTATTTCTTTGTTAATTTGATGCAATTCAGTGTTTGTACTGCTATATCAATTTTAATAAACCAGTTATGAATGAATGAATACAGAAGCAAACTCACCTGTTGAGTAAAATATAACATGGCCTAAATTGTTATGATGTCTTTTTAGCGTGCACTGAAAACCTGAATTGGTCAGTCTGACTAACTTAAAGCTAGTCCAGATGGTGCTCATTTTGACTAGCTTAATCTAGTCCAGCATTGCTTGACTAGCTTGATGTTGCAAGGTCCAAAACCCCAACGAGAATCTCTGCATCGTGATACTGACAATAGTCTCATACATATTGAGTGAAGTCATACCCATTGTATGTAAGCGATTGTACTACAGGGTGAGTCAAAAAAAAGTTTACTCAACTTCAGCGATTTGTTTAGAAAAAAGTTTTCGTTTGTTTTCAAAGCAATGTACTACGGTATAAAGACAAATCAATTAGCTTTAATATGAATTTTATCTGGTTTAGATTGGTTGAGGGAAACTTATTTTACGCTGTTTTGAATAAAAGTGACCAATTTAACGTCCGAACACGTTTCCAGATCTTGACCATTATATTTCATAAGATACGACCAATAAAAAAGTACAATACCGACAGCGAAAGGATCAATTCCTTTGTTATGAAATGATTTAAGTGTGGTAATTGTGTCATTAATAGGCCTTAAAGCTGGCTATTGTTTTAATCTATTAGGAGACAATTTTGAACAAGTCTATTGTCTACTTAATTCTTTTAATAAACAAGATGTGTAATGCTTTACATCATAATCCTAGTAAACATTATTAAGCTAGTTAAGCTTGAAATTACAAACCGTGTTTTTGGCGAAGAAACAGCTCCTGTACAGAAATAGTCATATTTACTGAACGGTATCATCAAATAGCGTGATTTTATTCCAGATGGTAGCAAAGAAATGGCGCAATCATTTAAAGTTTTGTTTGCCTTGATTTTGTGGTCAGAAATATTTTTTTAGATTTTTTCAATTAGGGTAAACTTTTTTTTGACTCACCCTGTATGATGATTAAGAGAATTAACAGGCCAACAGAACATGGCCAGTCCACTACAGACAGCCCAATGCCAAGAGTGAAAATAGAACAGTATATGGCCTACAGTTTTTGTGTAGAGGATGCACTATTGTATCAGAAAATAAAATCCGACGTTTCGGTCGTACCAAAAGGCATCGTCAGTTCCCATGGCTATTATCAGTCATCTTACCCAACAGTTAGCATGGTAGGAAAAATGTTTTGTTTGATTTAAAAAAAAAAAAAGTTTAATAACCTTTTGAATAGTTTATAATACAGTTGGAATTGTTATTGATTTTCGTTGTATGTAATGTATAAGATTGATAAATTATGTTGTAGATAAATAACGTGACATACAAATGTAAAGCCACGTTACTTTGATACTTGGTCTATACATCCAAGTGAGTCCCAAGTTGTGGAGAAAGCTAGACTCTTGGGAAATAAATTAGACATCAAAAAAAGTAACTCGGCTGTTGTAAAAGCACCTATAATTTTAAAATTGTTACTCATATTCTAAAAATGAAAATACCAGGAGACAGACAATTTAATTACGGTGATTTTGACACCTTGTTTGTTAAAATCGATAAAGTATTGTTGTCGCGGTATGTGCTTACAGATAAAATGTGCCCATTTCCATTATTGCAGTAACTCCTATTGATCTCTCTGATTCAGCGTGAAGATAATAGCGGGAATTTTATTAGCTGTTCTTGTTGCGCTGTAAACTTGATTACCATAATCCGGGACAAGTTTAATGGGGATGACAGCAGGGATACTATTAATTTTGGGATAGGAAAGTCGTATACTAACGTACGTAGCGAAAACGGACCTTTTGCATAAATTATAGTAATCGTCTGGAATGCGTCGGTGACCGGCGTTTAACGCGTTTAACAATGTTTAACCAGGTTTAAATTGAACTTAGTCAGCATAGGTTTGGGGGCGCTGTAGATTTACACAGACGACGGTGGCCACGCGAAACCTACATTTTGAATTCGTAGTGAATAACACGTAATCGCGAATATTAAACTTATCATTTTGACAAATTCATCATAATTAGAAGAATTTTTATCGTTAACCGGGCGATGACTGTTAAAAATAATTCAAAATGGTGCACTTCCGTTGCCATATTGGGTCGTCTGAGAGACGCGTGGCCAGCGTCGCGTCGTCTGCTCCAATTACGTCTTATCGCATAGAAATCCTACAGCTTACGGTTATCTATCAGCGTGTTTTTACTGAAGAAAAAAAGCAGGCATATGACTGCTAACGGATTAAAATCCCCCAGTAAAAACACACCACCACCGGCATTTGACCGCTCATACCGGTTTTTTTCTCCTGGATTTTAGATGCCTTTTATCCTTCGAAACCAAGGATAATAGCGGTTGAAACCGGTTAGGAAAAGCAGTCTTTCGTCAGTATAAACACGCACGGTTCCAGCTCAGCGCGTTTGCCGATGGTAAGCGGAAATGGGTATAGTCATGTGACCCGGGTTTAACTTCATTCCGGAGCTGAAATACAAGTCTTCTAACTCGTCCCTGACGAACGCGATTGGGAATCGGTGGCAAATTCGATGTCTGAGCTACTAAAAACGTTAAAAAAGACATCAGACTAGCGCACTGTAAATGTCGTACGGCAGGCGCCATTTTGCTACTGTCAATACCACAATGCATCGCGAGTGACCTGCTTACGACCTTTCACTGGCATTTATTATAATGAGGTCAGCGGCAGCCGGCAAGTTTGTTTATCGTACTGCAATAAAAACACGTCTCTCACACGAGCAACCGGCTTTTATCCTGCTTTTTATAAGACGGGTAAAAGCCGGTTTGCTTAATAAAAACACGCTGTATCAGCGTGTTTTTATTAAGCAAACCGGTTTTTACCCGTCTAATAAAAAGCCGGATAAAAGCCGGTTGCTCGTGTGAGAGACGTGTTTTTATTGCAGTTCGATAAACAAACTTGCCGGCTGCCGCTGACCTCATTATAATAAATGCCAGCGAAAGGTCATCTGGTTGCGAGTGGAAATAAATTTCGTCTGCGCATTTGTAAACATTTTGTTTTTAAACACAAATTCCAACCTTAATAATTCTTCTTAAAGGTTGAAAATATATTTTAGAATAATCAAAACTTGATAATTGTATTTTGATTGCATTTTCAAAACGATATTATCATTATATGTGACGAATAAAACAAATAAGTTTGCCATCTCTTCGAACGAGCCTAATATAAATACGTCAGCTGATTAAAAATTTGCCGCTACATTTTATACCCGTAATGGCTTCGTTGCTCCATGAAAAAGAACTCGTCTTCTTTAAAAAAAATAGACGACGCAGTGTTGTGTTGTATTTGGTAATTTCTGGGTATAATGGCGGCGTACATGTTTGTGATGGGTTTACAAACTTGCTACGCAAAGGCCATTTAATTGTCAGGTGATCGTGCATCGTGTGCCCACTTCCGCTTTTCCACCGGCAAACGCGCTGAGCTGGAACCGTGCGTGTTTATACTGACGAAAGACTGCTTTTCCTAACCGGTTTCAACCGCTATTATCCTTGGTTTCGAAGGATAAAAGGCATCTAAAATCCAGGAGAAAAAACCCGATATGAGCGGGCAAATGCCGGTGGTGGTGTGTTTTTACTGGGGGATTTTAATCCGTTAGCAGTCATATGCCTGCTTTTTTTCTTCAGTAAAAACACGCTGTATGTCTTAACGGTTGAACAGCGCCACCAATTCTATGCTGACTAAGTTCAATTTAAAAGTGGACCCGATCGGCAAGCTCAGAGGCAGACCCCTGATGACAGGCGTACTTCTTTACAATTAAAAAGGATGAATTTAAATCTCCAAATGCTCAGAAGGTCCGAGGAGACAGACAGGACAGGTCATCGCCATGGGCAAACTACCAAAGTTCCCGCTATAAGACGTGTCTTGTGTAGCAGGTTTTGAGACGCGTAATTTTGGAGACATGTGTTGGTCAAGTCACGTCTTCATACAAGACCCCACATTTTTTTTCAGGGGGGGCAAGATTTCTGAAATTTTCGTAAAGGGTTACCCCAAATTTCCAGTCACCAACTCGTGAATTTCACGTAAGTGGTGGGGGGGGGGGGGTGGTTGAGGTTCAAAAAAATTCGCACGGTCAAAAAAAAATCGCACAGTTTTGCCTTATTTGACTATTTGGGCTGAATATACCCACACATAACCGCCCGCAATCTCGGTCTTTTATCATTATTTTCCTATTTTCTTTTTTTTCCTCCGTTTTAATTTTTTTTTTAGAGGGGCTGGGGGGCGGGGGCACAAATGAGGTTTTTTTTCGTCAGGGGGGAATTTGCCCCCCCCCCCCCTACCTACAGAAATGTGTCTTGATCCAAGACGTGTCTTCATCAAGTCACATGTTCCGTGTCTTATGACAATACATGTCTTAATATAATGAGTCACGACTTGGAATAATGTATTAAATTATAGACACGACTTGCAATAAGACACTATGTTATGACACCGATTGAGACGTGATTTGTGATAAAACACCAGATTAAGACACGTAAAAAGCCAGACGTGTTTATTTGCAAGACACCATTTTTACAGTGTATTCAATTAAAATACCAACTATTAAAATATTAGGTCATACAATTACAGCATTTGTCTTTATCTTTTTTCTTCGCTCAGTCGGGAGGTGTAGATCTATCATGTCTGTGTGTCAACACGTTGATATGAGTTTCGATATGAGTTGGTCGATTTACCGTTCATGCGCAAAATCTCAACTTTCTCCTCGAAACAAATTACATCAACTTGATTGACGTATAGGCCTATTCGTGTTGGATTGTTTTAACAATTCCAATGTATATCTATCGAATGCCTGATTGTTTCTTTTTAATGAGCATCGTCTACATTTGGAAACTAATAACACTACACTCACTTACTGGTATCGAGCACTCTTGCTGCTGTTTATGATATCAGTGATACGGTATTATAATCTTAAAAGACAATAGATGAAATTTATTAGAATAATAAGAAAATAATTAGAAATAATTCTACAACACTACCGAGCTAACTGTGCCAGAGGTATTTATTTATTTATTCAATCCGATCCTCAGCAATATGATAATCTGATCATAATTAACAAGCAGCAGTGATTCTCCACGGAGGTGACTGCACCGCATTTCAAATCCCCCTTCTATCCCAAAGCTTTAATTTATCTCCTGCTTTTTTGCCTAGAAAGGGTAAATCACCCATCACTCTTGATTAAAGGCATATTATGTTATCTTTTCCAGAGAGCGCCCTCTATTCATTATTTTTTTTAGAAAGTAGATTTTCTTGCAGCTTTACATTTCTGATCATAAATCATACATACATTCCAAGTTACAGAGCGATACGATTCCTAATTACCTCAAAATCATGGTTTTAGAGTGAATTTAGACTAGAGTAAAATAAGTTGTCGGATATCCGACAGTTTATTTTCACTCTAAAATCATGATTTTGAAGTAATTAAGAATCGTATCGCCCTGTAACTTGGAATGTATGTACGATTTATGATCAGAAATGTAAATCTGTAAGAAAATCTTCTTTCAATTTTTTTTCGATGTTGAGGGCGTTCCCTGGAAAGATCACATGATATACCTTTAATAATGGCATCCCATTTTTGTATCAAGGTAACTCGTGATCACGTTAGGTGCAAGAAACCACTCAATTTAGGCAAACATGTCTAATATCCTCTGGTTAATTTTAAGTATATGAATCGACCTTTTATTTACCCAATTCGAAAATTCGTTCAACCATCAAATAAATGAGCCACACCACGGCAAACCTCTATGAGCATGTTTCTGCTATAGTCTATCCATCTGAGACCGATCTTCCAATCATGTAACCGAGCCGTTCCATTGACTGGGAGAGGTGGCTATTTTCTGACGAAAATATCGATAGAATCAGTAAAGTGAAAAACGGCCATAATAGAAAATAATTATGTTACCCACCTACTTTTATCATCATAACCCAAGTTGTTCCATGAGAGTTAGTTTAATTGACGTTGTAAAGACAGGTATAGCTTTCCCTTCCAATTTCTCCATTTAAAAAAAAATGCACTCACTGGCTGCATCTCATCTTTAATGGTCTTAGTTGGTGCCATTTTAAAGCTCTACTGTACTACAGGCCTCTATGAACAGGTACATGTAGAGTGATAGACCCCGATGAAGACAACCTTTCATTTTACAAGTCAGAAAATAAACTTTATTTACGGTTTGTCAACGTTCAAATTGTATAATATTTGTTTGAAAATCGTACCTTTCAATATTGATACCATATCATTGTAAGCGTATTTGTATTTGTTTCTTTCTATACTAGAAATCTGATTTGTTCGGACATGCAGACAGAACATAGGGATACGAAGTTTCATATCATTTTACAACCATTTTATCGTAGGCCCGGCCGCGTATTTATTAACGTACTCACTCACTGTATAAATGTATTGCTGTACAATGTACATGTGCTATGCACTTTCGGCCCGGCCAACCTGAAAATAAACATTATTTACTGTTGGAAACATTACAAGATAGCAAATAAAAATTAAATGTGGCCTCCTACATTATGCTAAATGTTTAAAGTCCATAACTTTCGATCTTGTTCAGCTTTGTGATTTTATTCAAAGGCCGAAATCCGACAGGTGACGATTTGAAAGCCTTTTGATTTCAGATAATGCGCAAATGGTTCGATATTTGTCTCTCTTAGAATGGTACACTAGACATAGCTGCTATGTGCATGCGTGTGATGATAATAATATGCATTGGAACAGTGTTGTGTGTTTTTGAATAAGGCAGCTTAATTGTTTCAATTCACATTATAGATGAGGTTCGACTGGAGGTTGGAATAAAATGGGATCCTTCGACAAATAGCAAATATACTCCAGAAGACAGTACATCTTATTTTTGCTCATCTCCCCTGTCCATCCGAGCACCAAAGATCGCTCGTCGATGGATAGACTATAGGACACTGCAAAAAGTTAAGGCTAATAAACGCTAAGTTTCAATCGGTTAGTTTTTAATCCCCACCTGTTTCTACTTGCGAAAAGTTACCGCTAAGTTTTTCGATCCTAGTCGATCCTAGCCACGACATGTGACCTTTTGTAATCCCAAACAATGCCACCGCACCTGAAAAAGATTGCTTCACAATAATGTGTATAACCCAGCGTGACACGGTTCACGGCGCAAACAGCTAAGAATCACCTTTCTGTTTCTGCTGGGTTTATTGCCGATTATTGCTGGTTCCAAACCTGTTTTGTGAAGGTTTTTGGGATTACCAAAAATACCGATTATTGCCCGGTTCTGCCTGTTTCTACTGGGAAAACTTTGCGTTTATTAGCGGTAACTTGCCCAGCAGAAACACGCTATAGTAGATTCAATCGGCGAGGATTATTATCTTTAGAAATATAGTCAATATTAAGAAGGTAGGTGTTTAATGTAAGAGACTTGATGGACCGGTCTCCAGGTCTAGTACTTTCATGGTAACGCTAATCTCGCTTTTGGATGTTGTTTTCTTATAATAATAATAATAATACCAAGCGCTTATATAGCGCCCTTAGCCCAAAGGGGCCTCAAGGCGCTTAACAACATATTATGATAGGCATATAACACATTAAACACAAACAATATATATATGGTCATGTGTTTTAAGCTCGCCTCCTTTCGCGTTACACACGGATTTTGGCTTTCACGACATGATTTTAACTTTACACATTTATATTTGCTTGTATACCCCCTGAGGTAGTAAAAGTATATATTTTCTGAAGGGAAATTTCATGAGGAAACCAAATATGCCATTAAAATTATAGTACGACTAAGAACTAAAATGGTATGATCGGAAATGTTCGGAAAAATATCAGAGTTTTTAATTTTTAATTCGAGATCCATATATTTTTTATACCTACCCCTATCATTATTTACTTTACATATTTGAATTCCTCATGAAATTACCCATTAGATGATATATAATTGTTAAAGTTACTACGTCGGTATGGTAATTATACCGGCTAGTGAATATCTCCAATTTTTATTTTATATATTTTTAGAATTTTCAAAAATATTTGTTTAAGGATGAACCCTTCCCTGATATAAACTGCATTTCTGAATTCCTCTAGTTACAAGCTTTCCAAAAATGTATACTTTTGCTATCATAGGTTGAAAACTTTTTCTGTTATTGCGTAAATTGAGGCTGATTATTTATGTTTACTGTGTAGCGAATAGGAAGAAAGCTGATGTTCATTGTCTTATCCATAATTAATTAGTTGTTACAAATAGTTGACAAGTCTGTTGAACCACATACTTAAAGACTACTAATTATCCTTTAAAATGGGACCAGAATGGTGTTTGTAACATTAGGAGATGACTAGTTATTGTAAAAAGAACAAAACATGGGATTATCCCCATTGAGTTTGTACAGGCGGCACCCCTTCCAGAAACACCCCTTCCAGCACCACCCCTGGTCCCCAAACATCAAACAGCTGTATCTCCCATTCTGTATTAGCTATACCAATGCCATTTTGCAGGCAGATAGCTTGTTATTAGGGCTTTAAAATGATACCAAATTTGTTGAGATAGCTTTTGTGGTTTTAAAAATATTTGAGGAAAATTACAGCATGAAACTAAAAAATGTAACGGCACCACCCTATTGGGAGGCGAGTTCATAACGCGTGACCATATATAAAAAGATCGCTAAAATAGTGGGTTGAGCATCAGGACACATGGAGAAAGACGGACACGACCAAATGGTCACATACATTTCGACTCGCTATCTCGCAACCTATGATCAGGTCGTCCATACATGCACATATGCGTGAGAGGGAAAGACAGGAGGTCGAGCAAACAACAAAGGAAGAGGATAAGTACACGCAAATGCATGGATGGAGAACTGAACATAGTATGATTACACAATTTTGATTAAACTACAACATTAAAATCTAAGATACAATAAAACTGTGTGAAATATATACTAAAAGAGTAAAAAGTATAATAAGTGTATTCAAAACAGTATAATATACAGCAATAAAAAAGAGATTGGTAGAGGTATGCCAAAATAAAAACTGTTATGGCTATTGCAGAGCATTGCACAAACAAACCATTAAAAGGCCGAGATGATACATGAAGGATAGTGCACCATGATATCAGATTGCCCATGCATGCACACATGCGTGAGAGAAAATGACAGGAGGGCGAGCAAATAACAAAGGAAGAGGATAAACACGCAAATGCATGGATGGACAACTGAACATAATATATATGATATTACACAATTTTGATTAAATTACAACGTTAAAATCAAGATACAATAAAAACTGTGTGAAATACTAAAAGGTAAAAAGTATAATATATGCAAAACAGTAATATACAACAATAAAAAGAGATTGATAGAAGTATGCCAAATTCAAACTGTTGTGGCTATTGCAGTGCATTGCACAAACAAACCAATTAAACATGTTAAAGGCCGAGATGATACGTGAAGTCGAACCAGAACAATATAATATATGATTGCTGAAATAAAGCAGAGTCAAAAGGATTATTCATACTGTATATTTATTTATGACCCCGGACACGATTTTTTGTTTCGTAACCAAGCCCAGCTAATTCTGGCATTGGATCCAATTAATCGTTGCAATAATCCAATAATGCAAATAACTTGGACTTACACATGTTTCAACTTTGAAAAAAGGACAAACAAAATGTGTTGCACAGCTACCTTTAGTTTATGAGACGTCAGCTCTAACCATTACGTCACGAGGTGTTGGCTTACAGCAATTTGAATTTGAATCGATATGAAATTTCAAGGAATAAAGCCAACACTTAAATATAATACAATAATGTATGCGCAAGTCGAATCTGTACAGTGAATCTTCAGTGAACCGCACACTAGCTACGATGCGGTAATGCCAGGCTTGGTTACGAAAAGATAATATTGCAGCCCGGACATGGTGAGTCGAGTACCCAGGTGACTGATTATCGCGTGGATAGCTTGTGTGATCCGTTGAAATCACCCCAACGAGCATTGACATTTTTTAATACACAAAACACAATCCTTTTTGGAGGGAGAGGGGAAGAAGGGGTAAGGATTGGGACGCGGGGCCGAGTTAAAGTTCGTCTGTTATAACATTATTTGTTCCTGTGGGTTGCATGAGTTTTCCAATTGCAATGTGTTAAAGACTATTGCATCTGGGAATTGCGCAATAAAGCGCTGCAAGTGGGGAATTTCGACTCGACGTAGCTCATAGCTCATGCAATCGGTCGATTTTAAAATAAGGTAAAGTTCACTCATTTAATAAATAAAGCATGTTAGCCTGTTTAGAACTTAATATAGTAGAAAACAAAAACAAAGCCTGTGTGTGAATCATCAGTATAATAACATGATGATGTTCTCGGTCATATTTTATGCATTAACCCGCCACCGGGCATTATTATTACCTATTCAGGCTTGCCAACTAATATAGAGTAGAAACACTGACGGTTTCTTGTTTCTTATTATGAGTTACACGGGGAATTTTTTGTCATAGAAAATCAGGCCATATCCGGAATAAGCAATCTAAATAGACGTATTCACGCTATTCGTTGCCATTGCCATATGCTACACGTCACACTTTCACTTAACTGATCCTGTACACCGACTGAGTGATCCTATATCACCGCTATACACTAGCAAGCACTCACAGGGATTCACCAAAACTTGTAAGTCACGCTTTGGAATAACCGTTATTACTGTTCTCCTATTATGATATTGTTAACCCATTTTGAGTAAGTAACATATGGACCATCATGTTTATATTTGAGACCAACTATATTCAACGAGCCATTTCTTATTTGAGAAGTCAAGTTCGAATCAAACTTGAAATTAGAATAATTGAAATGTCACGCCCTTCTATAACATTCATTGGCATTATAACTTTTGGGTATTGGTCCAAGCATGGGCCAATTAGGCAACAGGGATGTCAAGCGATAGTGTAATTTGAATACGTACCTTTGTGGATTGCGCAAGAAAGTGCTGATATATGTACAGGGTGAATCAAAAAAGATTGTACACGACGACCATTTGACCTTGATGCGTGCATTGAACCATGAAATTTATGTTGACTGTAAAGCGTTGTTAATCTTCCCATAAAATGAAAGTAATCGACTGAAAAATAATCAAACTGTGACACGTTTTGTGAACTGTCCACGTTTTTCTGGTCCAATAGGATTTACACAGTTAAGACATGAATATTACTGCCGCATGATGATATGGAGTGAGAGTCTATAAGCAATACAGTGTTGTGCCTCTAACTTATTACAGGTTATTGGTATATTAAATGAGTCAACGGTGGTAAAGCAATGTAGAATTAAATAGTTCAGATGATAATACTTCACATACTAAAAATGTTGCACACACAAAATCCCAATTGCACTTAAAATGTATTCACATTTGTTAAGGAAAATATTTGCCATATTAGGTTCACAAATTATACGGTCTGAGTTACGGTCTTCTGTTAAAGGTATTTTTGTAAGACATAAAATAATATGTTAGCTTCCTGGGAATTTAAAATAGAAATCAGTTATCGTTGTTTGCTGATATCAAGTTTTTGGCCACCATTTTGCTGAAGACATGTGTGTGCCTATAGACTGTCCAACATGTTCAGATGTTGCGAACAGATCGCCTTTGACACGCGCCTCCAAGGTTGACTGGTGATGCAGGTATTCTGATTTGTCTTTTCATTTGACACGTTGGAATCAGAAGATTAAAGGTGTATGTTCCGATCACTTTTTTGGGGCTATAATTTTTTTTTCACATCAAGATATTTTGATATCAGAAGAATCCCCATATTTTTCTCATTTTGCCTGTAAAATCTTAGGGGCGTTCCATTTAGAAATTATAGGCTAAAATGTGATGAGTTACTGCCAAAGATGGTTAACCACCAACCAGTTTGTGTGCTACTCAATGGGCAAATATTTTGTGACCTTGTGGTTCTAAAAATAGAACCGTTGTAGTTATGCAACTCAAACTTTGGAATGTGACAATTTTAAGGATGACCTTTCATGTAAAATAGAAAATATCAAGTTGAAAATCGGGCCAGCAATCGGAACATCTACCTTTAACTGCTTATCCCAGAGTTAAAGAATTAATATTTCAGGAACATGTTGACAAATGGTGTGATCAAAGAAGATTTCTTGATGTACCCCATCACCCATCATGCTTAGCGCCCCTACAGTACCAGCAGGGCTTTTTCACCAAACTAAACAGCGCCACACACGTGTTAAAGTAATTGACAGCTGGAGGTCGTCTGACATCTACCATAGTAATCCATGGTGCAGATAGGGTAAACTTGGCCACAAATATGAAAGAAGTTGAATCCCACTAAAACTTGTATTTATAAAAATATAGGGTCTTTAAGAAAATTAAAAGAGTACTGTAATAACCCTATCACCCGAGGCACCTTTTTCTAAAGATTTTTTTTCGCGGCCAAATAGCGAGGGGAAAAGTGCCCCCACTCCCCCGGGGCTTGAACCCCGGACCTCTGGGTTCAGAGGCAGACGATCTACCGCTAGGACACGGGGGAAACCATGCATGGCGGAGTGTATTCCGCCATACATGCATCCTGGGGCCATTATTTCATCGAAAAACTGCCGAGCCGGATAATTTTATGATGTTGACAATACGACCTTTCCGGAGAGAAAAACGAGGAGCCGGTATATGGGGGGGGGGGGGGGGGGGGATAAACCGGCTGCCGCGTTGCAGTCCGGTCCCTATCTAAGAAGAGCTACGGCATCAGTATTTTGTGTTATACACATTATCGAGTGCACGGTGTTTCTTATACATCAAAAAATAATTAAATGCAGTTTTCATCATAATTTTACAGGTTTTTGTACACATCGCGAAGTGTATGATAGATACTAGATTCGCCAACAGTAAAATTCGTGCTTGATAATCGCTCGATCTCGTTCACTCGTGCACGCACTGATGCACGACTGCAAGGCCTCAAGCGGTTACAAGCACGAATATACGGTGGCTCATCAATTATCCTGATCACGTTTGTAAAAATAAGGAATGTTTCTGGGTTTTTTTTACATTTCATGTAGATATACACAACAGGAAGAACGCCTGAAACTAACCACACAGCATTACTATGGCACAGACTTGTGAGACAACCATCAACCTTGAGCATGATGTACTGACTAATATTGGTCAATATTTCGACAGTCCGGATACGAGCGATGTCACTGTCACGGTAGGAGAAGCGTCCTACCAGGTCCATAGGTTTATCTTGTCAGTACAGAGTAGTGTCTTCAGTACCATGTTGATGAATGGTCACTGGAAAGAGTCAGATAAGAAGGTTATAAGACTTGAGGAATCACCTGAATGTGAACTGGTGTTTGAGCAATTCCTGAAGTTCTTCTACACTGGTAGCATAACCTTGAGTTGTAGCGACGTGTGTGCCGTTCATGTGCTAGCAGATAAGTATGATGTTGGTATGCTGAAGAAAAGGGCCGTTTCCATCATGGAAGAAGTTCTGTCAGGAAAGCTTGGAGAAGCCTGTCCTAGCGCTGCACTATGGCTTCCTCATATTGAACAGTGTGTCCCGAGTCTCCTACCAATTTGCTACGAATCGATACAAACAAACTTTATCGGATACACTATGCCAAAGATCAACGTGGATTTTGTCACACTGCTCGAATCTCGTCATCTTACAGAAATTTTGACCAGGAAAAGCAATAACGTGGTTGCTTCAAGCGAATTATCTATCTTCGAATTTGTTACCAAGTGGGCCACGTTGAAATTCAACGACTTAACTGGGCAGGAGACGAGGGAAGAATTGCAATCAATCTTGCAACTAATTCGGTTTAACAATATGGATGGAGAGGACTTGATGGCTGTTGAAGAATCAGAGCTATGCATAGCAATCGGCAAGTCTTTTATTACGGACTACATTCTTCCAGCGTACAAAGTTCACTCCCAAATGGCATCTATTATTCGCAAAAATTGCAGCACCTGTCCATGGGACACTGCGGATCATTGCCCACACTTGAATCCACAGTTTTACCTTGAGAATCCCTATGGTGTTCAGGGTTATTTCATCAAGCCAACGTGTGACCATGTTGCAGTGCAACCTCTTGATAAAAGAAATCTGAAGCCGTACGCCCAATTGCGTACAGTTGGTAAGGTAAGCGCCACAGGGGAATGGAGTATTAAATGGAAAAGCAACTATCGATCTGCTGAGGCTCACATTAATGAAATCTTCACTATCACGCCGGTATCGAGTCATAATGGAAGCCAATTTACCATTATCATTTCCGTGTCTGGTCCTGAGGAATTAGGTTACCATAGATACACAATCAAGCGTACGGACACCGTGACGTGTAAGTTTTCGGCGATTACGAGGTCAATTGACGCTGTTCCAATCATATATCATTCGCCAAACCGAAACAAAGGCTCATGGAACATTACTCAGACCGACAATGGGCCATTTTGGATCGGGATTGCCATTCATCTACACAAATAGTTACTATTATTGGCACTATAACGCCAAACGGTGACTGAAAAAACACCCCTCCTGTGGCATACTTCTACTAATTAAGCTTAAATGGTTATGATCCTTCTCCAATTAACGGATCGAAGAACTATAACAGTTGCAATCTACCACGGACGCACCTACTAAACTGTACAGGTCTACCCGATGCACTTTACCTGTACCGTATTATCCCTATTAAGCGCCCAGGACCTTATAAGCGCCCACCCCCTTTTTCTCAGGTGACTTTAAAAATATATACTAATTAACCGCCCACCTAAAAAATAAGCTTACTTAAAAATTACTCACATCACACTAAATCTCGGACTACAAATTGCTTGAAAATAAAGGGGAAATTATGGTTATTTTAACTTCAGACATACTTGACATACTGTTTTGTGTTCCAAAAGTGAACTTAAACCATGTGTTAAGCCTTTAAACAGCAACAGAAACCATCCGAAATACGCACGTTTCGTGTTTGTTGTCATTCATGGAGGCCGCCATCTTGAATTGCAAAACATCGTCTTTGGACGTAAAGGTTGCTGAATTTTGCAACCTTGATGGTCAACAACTTTGTAAATCAGTATACAAATAAGCGCCCACCCAAATTGACTTGGTTAACCGCCCTGGGCGCTTAATAGGGATAATACGGTACTTATTTGCATCGAAAATTCGTTTCATCTAATGTATCTCCGAGTCTGTACGACAATAGTGAGCCTTAAACTTGTATTTGTCTCGTTAATTATTTGTAACGATGTGTGTGCTATTCATAAGCGTGTAAGATATAGGTACGATGTTAGTTCTGGTTCTAGTTCCGCCGTTGGATACTGCTCTTCGCTCCTGGTGAAGCCAGATGGACAGGGTTGTGTGCGCAGAGTGTTCCATTCGTGAATTGTGCGGGGAATGTAGTAACGGTCAACTCTCATGAAAATAGTGCAAATGAGATTTCAGAAGTTGAAGAAAAAAATTGTCTCCAATTTTATTTATTACACTATTTTTTAATAGTAGACATGTACTGGATACTAGATTAAAAATTTTGTGAACAACACTCATTGCATTTTTGTACAATATAACGTTGAATTTATATTATAATATCACTTGTTTGCAGCTTTTGCTCCATGTTTATTACGTTATATACTTCCTATCAGCTCTAAATCAGAACGAGTTTACAAACTGTGATGCCAAAAACACAAAATTATAGTTACGAAAGCATACTTCTACCAATTACAGCGAACAAAATGCAATGTAATTTTGTAAATTGCAAGTATTATGAATTGTTTTTGGTCTTCACATCACTGTTTGAACCTCAGCTTTAAAAGTAAAAAAATGCACGGTTTTCCAAAATGAATATCTTTGTGCAAAGTATAAAATATATCTTTAATCGTATCTTTTTCCAAGCGTTATAATGTGTTTTTAAAAGTTAGCTCAGAAACAATAAATATTATGCTTTACCAAAAGCGCTGGCATTGGTATTCGGACTTTATGGGGTGGGTAACGTAATAAACATATACAAACACATGTAAACAAATATATTCAACATCGACCAAGTCAGTTTATTTTGTACACAGACATATCTTGTAAATGGTATTTTAGTAAAAGTTAGGTTGCCTAAAGTCCACTAAAAGACAGTTCCATATATTGTCGACTTGCTCTTTTGATGTAGGGTAAATATGGTGAATAACGTAATAAACATGGTCACTAAATCGACAGATGTAACATGGCACTTTACAGATATGTTGTTAGACCATGACATTATTACCTTTATGTAAATTTTAATAGCACTAAATATTGAATAGCCTTTTATCTCTTACAATTAGTAAGATATTGATTTGTTTTATTTAAAATGATGGTAGTAGAATTGTTAATAAGATTGTACTCTGATGACCTTTTTGTCTCCACTGTTGCATTTGGTTCTGCCGGTATCGCCATTGGTTTTTTGCACTGTGTGGCATATATTTCTGTATAATAAAGATAACAAAAACAAAACAAAGTTAATGACATATATTGCAGCTGTTTCAGCTAGGTATACCGTATTTATTCACACAATTATACGAATTGGTTTATTACGTTATCCAATAGCCATAGAACTATGCATCATTGAAGCATGCAAACAAATGAGATTGTGTCATTATGAATCACTATGAACAGGGTGCAATTATATTTATCAAATGATGGAAAGTTTATTACGTTGTCCATTATAAGGTGGTTTCAGTCCTCACATATAATAGTCCACATATTACAATTATAACATTGGATACAATGTATGATACTCAAGTACATCAATCATGAAAGTTACTGAATTGACGCCAACATTGACATGAGACTAGACAATGAGGTTGGTTACGTTATCCCGTTTATTACGTTATTGGCAACTGCAACAGTGCCTAATGCTGGCTTATAACGTATATACAAAGCAATCAATGAAGATGTTAACGATACCTACTGCATTTCTTCACATTATTAACCCCATTCTGATATCATAGGTCCATTTTCAATGTGCTTAAGAGATCTATAATGACTTCAACTGTCATTCAGCTTAATGTTCATATTACTTACAAGAAAAAATGAGGAATTCTTACCATTCGTCGTGTTTTTTTTGCATTGTACTTTCATCGAGTATCCCCCATGCATGCCTGCGAAAAGGGCCTGCCACGTATCTTTGTTTAATACAGTCGTAGAGAGCAGCTGTCTCTCTGTCGATTTATTCGACAACGTAATAAACGATAACGTAGTAAACGTTTTTCGTACTCAAAGTACCATGTAGACGATCTGGAAAGAGCTAGCGAGTGTTCCAAGTAACCACATAGTCTATGTATATGTATCAAATTGGTTTTTAACCAAAAAGTGTGTTTTGATACATAGTTCGGGAGAAATCTCAACAACGTAATAAACATCCTTAACAAGGTCGCATGCTTTGCAGCATTTTGATTTCTTCTCAAGGTCAGACATGCTGCTATAGATTTTTGATAATATTATTTTCCAACACCCATGTTCTTTTAGATTCAGAATATGTACATTTAAATGTTTAAATGTTAATTTTGAACAATGTTGATCCTCAATATGTCGCAGGTAACGTAATAAACATCAACATCTCGGACAACATATATGAAACTGAAACAGGTAAACATCGTAAAAGATGTGCATTTTTTTTCTATCCATGGAATATCGCTATATGTTCCCTACAAATTATGACATATCTTGTAGAAAATGGTGCCCTATTTGTATTGTAATTAATAAAGGCAAAATATACATTTATGCTGCGGACATGGAAATTTCGATAATTTGGGGTATATGAGGGCATTTTTTTGAGTGAAAACACGTTCAGAAGTATATCAAAGTATATAGATCCAAGTAGAAAACATCAATATCTATCTAGAAAAGAAGTTTTTCAAGCAAGAAAACATTGCATAACACAGAAATGGACCAAAGACATCAAAAAGTTCATTTTGCACTGTATTCATGAGAGTTAACCGTCACGCTTGTTTGAGGCAGTCTTTGCTGGGTGAGATTTGATTATAGGCGTTGCAATGAAGCTGCTGTGTACGACACTGGGCGAGCTGTAGCATGCAGCGAGTTATAATGATACAAACCCTGTTTCCATCATGGAAGACGTTCTGTCAGGCAAGCATGGAGGATGCCTCTAGCGCTGTACTATGGCTTACTTATATTGAACATTGTGTCTCGCGTCTTTTATAAATCTGCTACGAATGAATACAAACGAACTTGATCGGATAGACGCTATGCCAAATATCATGAATAAAGAGTGGTCAAAAGAATGGTAAAAGCAATATCACTGTCTTGCATTTCTCTATTGGATCAGATCGCAGGTTGATTCTGTCTTTTAAAGTGAAAACGTAACCAAATATTTACAAATTACTATCATTTAGACCTAGGATTGAGGTGAACTTAGAAAATGATTCTTAATTTTGAAAGAATACCCGTATATTGGATGTTTAATATGACTGAACATAACAGCTGACCTGTTAGTGAATTATGCTGCCGAAAATAGAGGCTCTGCAAGTGGATTTTTACAGCATAAAGGTAGATTAGCCCATATTGTCCATATGTCCTGTTGCAATGAGGAAATGCAAGAGATATAAGGCACAAGACATAAGACACAGCATGACCATCGTCATGTTGTGAAGGAACAAACTTTCAAACTATAACTGAAATAGCCTAGACCAAATTGAACCCATATCTACACTATTAACCCAAAGAAGATTTATTGTGCAGTCCAGCATGCATAACACAAGGCTGCATGCGACCATCCGTTTAGATCGGATGATTGATACTGAGGACTGAATGTCAACAAAGTCCAGTGGGCGGTGGGGGCAGTGGATAGCGGCGGAAGCAAACAAAACATATTACAAGGGTGTGTGTGTGTGGGGGGTGGGGGGGGGGGGGGGGAGGGCAATCCCAAATTGTGTTTTATTATGTTGAAACATATGTAAAATAAGCGAGAAGCGCGCAAATAATTTCAGAAAAAAATAAAATGGTGCTGCTGAAAATGTTCCCTTAGGCCATTTTGTGTGACAAATCGAGCTTATTCAAGCTTGATTTGATGAAAAACGATGAACAAGTGCGCAAAGTTGGCAATTTTAACACTAAGATAAGAGGGTTCAGATACGTTAAAACACGTCATATATATTTTTTTTTCTGGGGGGGGGGGGGGGGGGTAGGGTCGTCAGGCCACCTGTAATTCTTTAAAGGGGAACGTCCCCTCACATAAAAATATGGTGTGTGTGCGATCCCTCTGCCTGTACCGCCTATCATGTATATGGATGGATGATTGAGGGCGAGCAAAGGCTTCAAGCTTTTCTTCAGAGATCTGTATTTCAATAGGGCATATTTAGCTGAAATGAGACACATACCATTGCATTTATTACAGGGGTGTTCTAATTAATTACAACGGGTGTGAGAAATGTGACAGCCACCCATCTCTCGAACGAGCTTCCTAGCTTTCATGGACTCACATGGCCGGAATATGCGCGACCAAGTTGAGTCGCACACCCCTGGTAATACACCATCCATATTCGTCACACAATATCCATATAAACTTGCTGGTATTGGATAACAAAGAAAACCTAATTTCCCCACATCTATATATGAAGAGGTATTTTGCAAAAGGGCTATGGTGCATTTTTTCAAAAAATGAGTTTGATATAGAAATGTATAGGGAAAAATCATATGTTTCAAGGAAACAAAGTCATTTTTTTCAAAAAGACCTACATCTCATTGTAAACAGCCATTGAAATTGTTGTTTTGTTGCAAAAGGGCCTGTATCCAGAATTAAATCGGGATACAGGCCCTTTTGCAACAAAACAACAACTTCAATGGCTGTTTACAATGAGATGTAGGTATTTTTGAAAAAAATGACTTTATTTCCTTGAAACATATGATTGTGACCTATACATTTCAATATCAAACTTATTTATTTGAAATGATTAAAATAAATGATTTTTTGTGTGTGGTATTTTTTCTTTATGTACAAACAGATGGAGTTTTGTTGCAAAAGGGTCTACATCCAAATTTTCAAAAAATGTAAACATGATTTAAAAAAAAATTAAAACTAGCACATTTAAAATTTATTTCAATTTCAATTAGTATGTAGTGTACCTCTTTCATAATCCATTCAGTTTTTCAATTGCTCAACTTGAATATTTAGAAACAGTTTTTTGACTTTTTCTCAATAAGAGCCAAAGTGGATGTAGGCCCTTTTGCAAAATACCTCTTCATATAGCAACACCCTACATAGCCTGAACACAAAGCGAAAACCAAGAACCAAGAGACCATAGTCAAGGTTCTGTTCAGTAAGGTAATCCTAAAAAGGAAGAAACAGTTGCACATTTAGCGTAAGTTTTCTTTTACCAGACCGTCCGCCTATTACACCAAATCAGGTCAGCGTCAATATTCCTCATGTCATTTACATCAATGCATTTTTGTACAATAATAATGGTCAAATATGACATTATTCAACAATAGGGCTTGGCCAGAATGTTGTTGCAATTCTTTTTGTATATCGACTTGTCAGAGTGCACTGCTCATTATCGCATGGTCAAGTTAAAAGCTATAACTAGCATTTTCAATATTTAATTGTATTTTCATACCAAGTTCGTCGATTATAACATTTGTTCCTGTGGGTTGCATGGGTTTTCCCAATTAGAACTCCAATTGCAATGTGTAAAGACTATTGTATCCGGGAATCGCGCCATAAAACGCTACACTTATGAACATTTTGACGTAGCTCATGCAATTGATTGATTTTAAAATAAGGTAAAGCTCGCTCATCCAATAAATCATGTTAGCCTATTTAGAATTTAATATAGTAGAAAACAAAAACAAAGCCTGTCTGTGAAGCATCAGTATAATAACATGATGATGTTCTCGGTCACATTGTATGCATTAACCTGGGCATTATTACCTATTCAGGCCTTCCATCTAGTATAGAATAGAAACACTGACGGTTTATTTGTTTGTTATCATGACTAACACGGGGAACTTTTCTCATAGAAAATCAGACCATATACGGAATAAGGAAACTAAATAGACCTATTCATGCTATTCGTTGCCATTATTTGTTATATGCTGCACGTCAAATTTTCACTTAGACTGATCATGTACACTGACTGAGTGATCCTATCACCGCTATACACTACATGTAGCAAGCAGGCAGGATTCACCCAAAAACTTGTAAGTCACGCTTTGAAATAACTTTTATTACTGTTCTCCTATTATGATATTGTTAACCCATTTTGAGTAACATATGGCATGGACCACCATGTTTATATTTGAAACCACCCATATTCATCGAGCAATTTCTTATTTGAGAAGTCAAGTTCGAATCAAACTTGAAATTAGAATAATTGAAATGTCACGCCCCTCTATAACATTCACTGGGTATTGGACAAAGGCAACAGGGATGTCACGCGATAGTGTAATTTGGATACGTACGTTTATTTGTGGATTGCGCAAGAAGGTGCTGCAATTTGGGATTCCCTGTCTGATTACTCTGATATACAGTCATCAAAAAAGTAACTATACAGGTAATAAATGTATTTTTAACTCTAAAAATATACATCCTACATAGAAATATTAAATCATAAAGTTGTTGAGAAATTTATCTTCTTTAATATGAGCTATAGCATGCTAGGATCGGTTGAATATTTAAGAAGCGACAATCCAAAATGTAAGGCAGGTAATGAGATATATGACATTGTCTGATTGGCAAGACAAATGTTTGCGTATGGGAAACGTCTCTCCAGTAGAAGAGCTGGTGAAAGTGGTGTTCTCAGAGGTATGAGAAATAGAAACTCTAGCTACCAACATCGGCGTGTACCCCTTTGTGGTTGCAGGATTTGCACTTGGAGCCACCACAAGGATATGAACCTCGAAGAGGAGGTGTGATCCGGGGAAGAGTAGATCTCACTAGAAGGTCTTTCAGGTTGGCACTTCTACGGTAAGCCACATGGGAGGGTTAGGGATAGCATCCCTACACTTATTGGAAGAGTGGAGAACGGGAAGATGACGGCGTATGATCTTGGAAATGCCCGGAAGCGATGGATGGTACGTAACCACAAGAGGAACCCGGTCAATGCTGTTATCACTGCCACCAGTGGGTTTAAGGGCTTCAGACCTGGGGATAGACAAAGCTTTGTTGATCTGTGTGGTTACCAACCGACTGGAATACCCTCGATCCCTGAGAAAACCTGTGAGTTCAGAAACTCTAAGCTGGAGGTTTTCAGGTGTGGAACATATTCTATTCAGTCTGAAAGCCAAACCGTAAGGAAGACTGCGCTTGGTATGTTTGAGGTGACAAGAAGTCCAATGAAGGAATTGGTGGGAGTCTGTAGGCTTAGAATACAAGTCTGTTTGAAGACCACCATCTGAAATAGACACCATGACATCCAAGAAAGGTACCTCTTTGGTAGAAGATTCGGAAGTGAACTTAATGGAGGAATGGAAGTTGTTACACATTTGAAGAAAACTGTCAAGTTCCTCTGAGCCATGAGTCCATATAAAGAAGATATCATCAATGTACCGTGTCCACATAAGGGGGGCTTTTGGAGAAGACAGGAGGAGTCTGCTTTCCAATAAACCCATGAAAAGACAAGCCATAGAAGGAGCCATCTTAGTGCCCATGGAGGTGCCAGAAATCTGAAGGTAGTTATCCTCACCAAAGATGAAATTATTGTGAGTGAGGACAATCTCCATAAGCTCACAGAAAGAGTCAACCTTCTCAGGAGGCATGCTATCTTCTAGAAATGAACGGCAAGCAGCAATACCTTCTTCTGTAGGGATATTGGTGTACAGTGCAGACACGTCCATAACACACAGGATAGCATTAGGAGGAAGAGGGCCATTGCGCTTGATGGTCTCAAGTTTGCGAAGAAAGTCCATGTCGTCCTGCACATAAGAATCCAGCTTAGACAACAGGGGTTTTAGATGATAGTCAATGAATAAGGAAACCTTTTCAGTAACAGTGCCATTGCCGCTGATGATGGGACGACCGGTTTGTATGCTGTCGTATTGTTTGTGAATTTTGGGAAGAGTGTAGAATCTACCCGGCTTGGTGTTTCTAGGCCTAAGTGCTGTTTTCAACTCCTTATCAATTAGGCCTATGGTAGCAGCTTTGTTAAGAGCTTTGTCAACATCCTTGGTGAATGTAGGAGTGGGATCATGGTCAAGCTTAGTGTAGTACTTGGTGTCATTGAGTTGCCGGGAACATTCTTGGATATACTGCTCACGATCTTGTATGACAACCGCTGATCCTCTGTCTGCCTCCTTGATGATAATTTGCCTATTACTTTTCAAGTCATGAAGAGCTTTATCTTCATGGGGTGTAATGTTTATGTTCCAGCCTAATTTGCATATAATTTACATATTATTGTGCATAAGATGGATTTTACATTTACACGTCATAGCGTCAAACTGACACGACATATCGACTTCTGGTAAAATGCAAGCTTTAGGCAACATATCATGCTATCAAATAATACCAATATTGGTGTAAAACGTTTAAAGCAACATGTTAATTTGTGCATAAAATTAACCCAATTTTGTATTTTTATTGTTTTCACCAATTTCCGTTTATTGTAATTAGACGTTATTGAAATAAATCGGAATATTTTGTTAGATATTCTTGATAACCAATATAATTGCTACTTGTGGTGAAAATTACAGGCTCAAAAACCTTATAGAACTCAAATTAGACCAAAAAAACTAACTCCTCCTTTTTTCACATCTTGAAAATCGCTTCAGAGTGTATGAATGCCGGGTGGCCCTATTGAACACCTACCATTTCAATGAGCGTTGTTATACATGACGTGCTGCATTGAAAGTGAATTGCCGTACACATGTACACAGGCATTTTATGCTACGTTTGAATTTGCGCGGTAAAATTGTTGTAATTATGGTAGGTAATTTCTATTTTTCAACTCGTATAGTAGGAAATTAATAGATACTGCTTTTTGTTTTCTATTTTAAATATTAAAATCTGTACATTTAGAGACTAAAAGGAAAGATGCAGTGAAAATTGCTTGAATATTACTAGAAACACCCTAGTACAAGATGTAAGCACGTATCGAGTTAAATATAAGTCTTTTCAAGCATGTCAAGAGCGGTACACATCTTGGTTTCGAAAGGCGTAACTGTTGTCCAGCACAACGAAGACGAGTTGCAGTATGATGAGTAATACATGAATACGATCTGTGATAAAGTTAGCATGACCGAGTATCTCTGTATATCGGTCTATGTCCCATTAAACTTCCATACGCCAACGAAGCCGTCGTTTGGCCGACACAGCGATGGATCTAGAGTCTTAAGTTTGCCATAACTGCCTGCATCTCCGGCTGTTCCGATCATGCGATCGAAGCTCATTTCTCCACTTTTTGATTTTGCCACCCCTCTTACGCTGTCTGCCCTCCATGTAAAATGATATGTACAGACTTTCATCCAACATGCTTAAGCCACATGAGTTTTCTTTTTTCACAACTGAAAGAAAATAGTCTTGCTCACTAGGTTTCCATCAGCTTCCTCACTTGTTGGTTGGTTGGTTATATGTTACTACTAATAGTTCGACCTGGAGAAATCTTCACATGCAATTATTTCAAAAGCATTTATTCGTTTCTCCATCTTCGCATTTAGTTCTCAGGTTTCATACAAGAAGACTGTGATGGTCTTATTCTTATCCCTCCAGATGGGTTTCAACTTTGGAAGTGAGACAGTGGTAACAGCAATTCTAATTTGGATCTACTCTTATAGATTAGGCATCATCTTGAATTCGTTGCCCCTATACTTAAACTGTTCCACTGTCTCTAGTTCTTTATTAACTCCAATGTTTGCTGTCACTGATTCATTATGCTCATTGGACCCCATCTTCATTATTTTACATATCCCTACACTGATTTCTGTATTGCACTTACGATGACCTACGATGAGATCAGTGTCATCATCAAATCCCGGGTTGGTAATAGACCTCCCACCTAATCTCGCTGTCCCCTCAAAACCCACCAAGGACTTGTGTTGAAGATAGGGCGGGTGCACAAGCATGGGTAACCATGTCTTATTCCAACTCTGGTGCAAAAAACAATCACACAGTTCGTCTCATACTATAGCAGGACAGCACTCTGAGATGCAAAGGAGATAGCCTGCAAGCCCAGTAGAGAGCTTCAACTGGGTTAACAATCCCTCTGCTGATGTTGAACTTCCTGAAAATTTCACAAGTTGGGATTGTCCATATAACTCGATATGCTAGTGAAAGGACTTTGAAGGTCATTCAATAAGTTCTATCTTCTCCCTCATAACATCGCTAATATTAATGTCAACCTCATGACATTTGTCATGATTATAGCTCCGAATCATAGCTACAAATGTGTAGTAAATGATAATTCATATCTGTTTTACTTTTGTTATGACGCGGTCAAAGCCAGAGAGAGATTTTGGACAACGGACACAGAAAATTACCTTAAAAATATGCACATGTTTTCGGGTGTTTTTTCGTATTGTATGGTTAGATATAAGAACATGATTTATATACTGATAATGGAAATGAATGAATGATCTCTGAATATATTACAGTATTATCATGTATAGATAAGATTGTAAACAATATTAACTCTTGTAGGCTTGCAAATAGTGTACTATCAACTCAAATGTATTGCTATGCCTTTGGCATACCAGAATACTGCCATCAGTCAAATTTTCGTTGTAACAACGAAAATGTCACACTGATGCCTCGAATGTTAAATCTTTACCATAATAGTCACTCCATGAGTTTCACTTATGTGCAACCTTCAGAATAGTCAATCAGGTAGTCAATGATAGAAAAGTATCGCTTTAAAGTACAGACTTTAAATCCCTCTATTTAGTTCGATATATTGAAGATCGCTTAGTTATCATGAAAATCAAATATGACTTTTACAGGGTTCTCTAGGGGAGGGGTTAACTGAATGGTTGTCCTGACCTGGATCTGGCTAAACAGAGGGCATATTTTTCCCAACCCAATCAGTCAACTTTATTGTTTACAGTCTGTTAAAGAGATATCTGGCATTTAGAACGGTTATAATTTACCGATAGGTATGTTTTGCTTCTTACAAAAGGCCAATTGAAAAGCACTTCGGCGATATTTTGCTGTTTTTCATCCATTTCCGTCACACTAAATCGAGGTTTGGTTTCAACCAGTACTCAGATCAATTTACATTGGATTTGTAGCTGAGGTTCCAAGCTACAATCGTCTGATATTTGATAAGACTGGCTCATATAATAATGAAGTTATGAGGTAGGAGGTAGAACTTATTGAATGACCCTCGTTAATGGGACTTCAACTCCGAGAAATTATGAAGTGCTAGGACATGAGGATACCAAAGGCCTTCACAATACCAAAGGTATTACAGATGTCTTTGACCATACGTTGCCTAAGTACTATATGTATCCGGTCATCAAGCTGCAAGTCATACATCACATTGGCAGCTAATATAAAAGTGAAGAGACTGTAAGAAGGTACTAGGCCTACTTACTTACTTAACTCGGGTGGTGTCCCCGATCTACGATGGCTCTCCATACATTCCGGTCCTTCATTGCTGTCTTTATGTCACCTATCTCCAATCCTGTATCTTGCTTGAGTAAGTCAATGAATGTCAGAGCAGGTCTTCCCGGTTTTCATTTGCCAAGTTTGGGGGTCCAGTGCACCAGTTTGGAGACTGGCTTTTCACTTCTGTAACAGTGGCCAGCAATCCTTGTCCGTCTCTTCTTCTGAATCTTCTGGCTTATTTTGGGGAGATCACCATACAATCGGGTATTTGGTATGTGTTGTTTCCAGTTGGTGGTCATTGAGTACTGCTCTCAGCATTCTGGTGTAGCAGCCATCGAGCTCTTTCTGGAAATTGGGAGTGATGGTCCAAGCCTCACAACCATATAACAGAACCGACTCTACTGTAGAGGCAAATAGGCGAAGTTTGAATTTCCGAACGAGAGTTGACTTCCATATTTTGGTCATTTTACTACATGCTCTCCATGCGGCTGCTTTGCGTTGTTTAATGTCCTTTGCTGTACTCTCCATCCAGGCTCCAATATATTTAAAATCTTGTACCTCATCCAACTTGGTACCATACTTTGTCTGTATAGATCCCTTCTGACTTTGGTTATATGACATGAAATTTGTTTTGCCAGCAATAATGTTCAGACCGACCTAAAGAAGGTAATTTGGTTTTATTCTGCCAAGAAATCCGGGTACAGGGTATCCTAACGGTATTGATACATTTCTAAAGCTATCTTTTGGTAAAATAATTCGCAGTATCAAACAGGTCTACTTTCCCAGAAAGAAATCGTGGATCGCAGAAAAAAAATTAACAAGATAAAATTATCTTTAAAAAAATAGTTGAATAAAAACAAAATCAAATAAAAAGATGAACATTGACCTAACTGGACCTGTAGAGGTCATTCACTTGATAAGATTCCCAAATTGTTAAAAAACCGTCCCTAATTTCCTTCCTGAATTGCCCTTTTCACTTCTACCAGACAATATTATTATTCCGACGGGTAATAAATAAGGCAAAGCAAATCTTCTGGAGACATTCGGCGTTATTTTACCCCTTCATAGTCGGAGTTATTATGTGTTCATAATCACTTGAAGGGGTGTTAATGACTGTGGATCTGCTGTTTGTGTGTTTGGGCGAAAATGGTGCTAGGATTCAATAATTCCAAGCTTATCAAATAAATTGCCTTGATTGATAAATTTAACTTCTCAAAATGGCTAAATTCAGTGGCAGGGCCTGTGGAATATGGAATCGCCACGCCATTCCCCCTTGCCCCGCCATTCCCCCTCACCCCGCCCCAGTCAGCTCAAGGACCATCTTCCCCCACTAATTCTTTCTTGTCCCTTGTCCCCCAGATATGGTATTAACCTCATAAAAATGTAGATGCTGGCGTCACCACTGCATCACACTTCCAGGTGTTCCGCCCCTGAACTCCCTAAAAGACGTTGTTTTATGGACGCCAACATGGAAACTGAGGTAGTTTTGAGGTAAAATCAGCCCATAAAGGCACATGGAAAGCTACTAAAGAAGTAATCTCGCAGAAAATGTATAAATTATCTTCACTTACTCACAATACTATAAATGTGTTCAACTTTGAGGACGCCAGATGCCAGATGTGTGTCAATGTAATTTCACGTGGCTCTTCCAAGCGGCTTTCACTTTTCCATAACATTTCCTATAGGACACCCTTTCTTCACAGCCTCTGTCCCTTCCGATCGCTCCCTTCAATTAATTACACAAGGTAATTATACTATACATTTATATGAAAGTGCAGTTTTAATAGTTCTGAACACTTTTCGTCTGCCTTTTGGCAACAATGATAATGTTATCGCAATCAGAATAATTATAGATGAGGTGACCGTTGTTTACATTTAGGACGCCCTCTGTTGATTTGAGACAAAACACACCGGGCAAGAGTTCCTATAGTTTACATAGGCCAGATCAGGTTTTCTAACTAGATAGTGGTGTCACAGCAAATTGTTATCAAAACTGTCTTTAAACTTGCTTAGGAATGCTATAAGCTATCGCATTTCACAAAAAAATTAAAAATAAATGAGTTTTACAATTCATTAGAAAGACATTTCATGTTGTCTTCATTAACTTTACTGTATATTCTGCCTGGCGGGAATCAACAGAGGGTGTCCCATTTGTAAATACATGACGTCACCGGTCACACCATCTATACTAATAAAACTTTTGGGACCCCCTCAATTATCTTAATGTAAGAAAATACATAGGTTATCTACTAGGAGTACGTTCAGAAACAACTCCAAAACCGAAAAGAGTGAAAGTTCAATTCAAAAGAGTGATACATAATCTCACTCTTTTCAGGTGTTTTATGATCCAAAAGAGTCCTACAATTGGAGTAGATCTCAGCCTTTAATAATTCACTCCAGAACACTAGATTTTCACTCATTCAAAGTAAGAGAAAATTGCAAACGTTCATAAACAATTTGCCCGCACGTTATTTATTCTGGAACCACTTTGATTGTGATTTGCTGAAGATGGCTTCAAATCAGCAGATATCGCTATGTTAGAGATATGAAACGTTATTTAATTGAGGTATTCGTCTCAGCTAGGTTCAAGTAATTATATTAGGCTTACCATGATTTTCTTTTAACCCAGCAATTTTATCAACAAAATGCACATACACACTGAAAATGTTGGTACGAAGTTGGATTATCACGTGTCTATTGTATGCATGGGCCCATTGACTAGTCGCTATACCTTCAAAATTGTAAAAACATTGACTTGCTATTTTGTACCACAGCTATCACAATGTTTTTCGTACGACCACCAAGTTTGACATGGTTAATCAGAACATATGTCTTAATCATAAAATGTAAAATTAATCGACGACTAACGTTCAAAATTTCTTTAATACGTGAAAGTTTTAGGTCATTTTCAGAAAAAAGACAAAAAACATGAACATTTATGTTAAAAATATACTTTTTCATTTACATTCTAAATTTATTTGATATACTGTCAGAGTATATACGCTCTGCTTCAAGTTCCAAAAAACTGAATAATTCTATGTTGTTTTGTTTTCCCTTTACAAGGGTTAAATCGCAGATCAATAGCGACATGAAAATTATGCAAATTTGATGTTAATGACGCTATTCTTTCAAAACCAACGACGCGAATTTTTGCAAATTTTACTGGCAGGCACTTGAAACTGTAGTTTTCAATATTAGCCCCAAAATTCCAATGTGTATCGTAATTGCCGATTCCCCCATTGGAACGGTGAAATCTGCTCTCCTAAAACACCTCATAAAAAGAAAGTATCCATTTTTTTCGAGCCGCCCTGTGTTTAATTCTTGGGACCCCTAAATAAAAAGAACAGGCATATCCTCCCGTGCATTTTGACACTTCATTTGTCACAATAGCACCAATATTGATGAAGCAGTGGCCCGAGCAGTGGCCATTTGAATAACAAATGAGGCAGTTTCCATTGTTGCACTTATTAACCCTATACCCGTGACAAGAGCGTAAACAAAACAGTAAATCTAAAGTGCACCTCTTCTTTCTCTCTCTCCCCAGGAAAAGACAATCATAGTCCAAACAATGGAAACTGTTTTTTAAAAATTCAAATGCAAGTAACCCTGTACCCATGGAAATTTAGAGCATAAATCTTAAGTGTACCACATCTTCCTCTTTCTCTCCATGAAAAGAAGTTTCTGGAGTTTCTGTAACTGAAGTTGCTCTTCGATTTGGAGTATCAAGGAAGGTTGCACATGACCTGGTGTGTGTTGGCTTACAATTACAAACATGACATCATGGATGATACTGATCATTGTAAAGGATGAGTCTCACACCAGCAGATACAGGTGTTGGAAACAATTGATGTGAGATGTTTGGAGATTGTTTTTTCATGGAGAAAGAGAAAGACGAGGTACACTTTATAGATGTACTGTTTTGTTAACGCTCTTTTCATGGGTACCGTAAAGGGTAAAGTGCAACAATGGAAACTGCATCATTTGTTATTTAAATGACCACTGCTTCATCAACTGCTTCATCAATATTAGTGCTATTGTGACTAATGAGGTGTCAAAATGCGAGGGAGGAAATGCCAGTTCTTTCCCACTGATTTTATTTAGGGTCCATTAATTAAACTTGAGTCAAGTATTTTGAAAAAGTGACTTGAGTCAAGTAAATTCCTATGAAAAAGTGGCTTGAGTAAAGCCAATTGGTTTGAAAAATGTGACTTGGGTCAAGCCAATTCTTATTGAAAAGTGAATTATGTGTAGCCAAGTCCTTTGTAAAAGTGACTTGAGTCAAGTCAATTCTTTTGGAAAAGTGACTTTGTGATAATAAAGTAGAATCGTACAAATGAAAATAATTATATTTTATTACTGCCGAGTAACGTAAGTCCGGTTGTATACGCCTTTAATCTTAATTCTTATAAGTCAAGTAAATGTTGAAAAAGTGACTTGAGTCATGCCAGTTCTTTTGAAAAATGGGATTTGAGTCAAGCCAATTCTTTTGAAAAAGTGACTTGATTCGAGTCAAGTCATGTGTTCCGTAATACTGACCAATCAGTTTACTTGTTTATTTTCAAAGAACCCGACACGCAAGTCTTCTAAGCATGTCATAACGCAGAATAAGTTATATTTGTTGTCTCTTGATCAATTCAACAATGTTTAAATACTCTCTGGGGTTTTCACGAGAGAAGATCATTGCAGTATTTTGACAGTAAGACATATAATCATGTTTCTTGACGTTATAATGACTATTTAAGAAACCGCTAAGATGTGGCTATTAATAGTTCATAGTATTGTCATATTCAATGAGTATCTACCGGGGTACGGTGAGGGAGAGGGGAATTGTGATAGGTATTGAACCGTATAGATATGCAACACACATAACCTATAGCCTGGTACACTGACACAATGCCGAATTTTCATCGCTTTCACCAAATTTCTAATTAACTCTTTTGCATTTAACCCATGCATTGGATGATTAGAAATCTCCAATAGATAGCAACATTACAATGAGCTATCTTCAGTAGATAGCAACATTACAATGAGCTATCACAGTAGATAGCAACATTACAATAAGCTATCTTCAGTATATAGCAACATTACAATAAGCTATCTTCAGTATATAGCAACATTACAATAAGCTATCACAGTAGATAGCAACATTACAATGAGCTATCACAGTAGATAGCAACATTACAATAAGCTATCTTCAGTATATAGCAACATTACAATAAACTATCACAGTAGATAGCAACATTACAATAAGCTATCTACAGTAGATAGCAACATTACAATGAGCTATCACAGTAGATAGCAACATTACATTAAGCTATCTACAGTATATAGCAACATTACAATAAGCTATCTACAGTAGATAGCAACATTACAATAAGCTATCTTCAGTAGATAGCAACATTACAATAAGCTATCTTCAGTAGATAGCAACATTACAATAAGCTATCACAGTAGATAGCAACATTACAATAAGCTATCACAGTAGATAGCAACATTACAATAAACTATCTTCAGTAGATAGCAACATTACAATAAGATATCTTCAGTAGATAGCAACATTACAATGAGCTATCACAGTGGATAGCAACATTACAATAAGCTATCTACAGTATATAGCAACATTACAATAAGCTATCTACAGTAGATAGCAACATTACAATAAGCTATCTTCAGTAGATAGCAACATTACAATAAGCTATCTTCAGTAGATAGCAACATTACAATAAGCTATCTTATAAGTATGTTTACTTTCTTTACATATGGCGCTAGATGTATATCAATGATGTCTTCCAACGGTGCTATGTACATGGTAAATTATATGGTCCAATAACTGATCCTTGTGTGACGCCTTCCAGAGGAGTTCGGGGCTTATAAATGTTGTCATTTACAGAGATAAATTGAGACCTACGAGTGACAAATGACAAAATTTAAAAACAATTCTAGGCCTAATATTCTTCTGGAAGGCGTCCCACAAGAATCAGTTATTGGAACATAATTTACCATGTACACAGCACCGTTGGAAGACGTCATTGATTTACATGGCATTGGCATACTAAAGAAAGTAAACATACTTATGAGACCATTTTTGCACCATAATGTTTTTAAGGACCAGTGATTACACTGACAAAATTTAATCGATATAGCTCATTCGTTTCTGGGTGATTTTAAGAACTTTTTGATACCCCCTCGTAGGTCTTTATAGCACTAACATTGGTTTTGAATATGCGTACTGAATCTTGAGTGATACGCCTTTGCGAAAAGTGCCTGTTCTTTCTGACTCAATCTGTATGGATTGGTGACTCATGATGGGGAAGGAGGTGTGGGGGTGTGTGGGGGAGAGATTGCACAGTTTGGGCATCAGCAATTCTATAATTGGATTGGGAGGGGGCGGCTAGCGTTGTGATGACAAGCAACATGGACCAGACCAGAGTATGTGTGTAATGGTATTCGTTCTTTGTACTGATCCGCCAATTGCGACGAGACTGAGCCTGGAACTGAAATCAGATTCAATGGAAAAGGTGTTGCATTATTTCACAATTGCTTGACCAGTCATATTGTGCAGAGAGAGTCGAACTATTTACATAATGTATAGGATAGTCCCATTCAATGCGGCACCAGGTGGAGGTAAATGGCGGACCGTGTAAAGGGTGAGGACTAGTAACCGTCAAGAGAGCTTGGGAATGGTTAAGTTGACAATACAAGGCCCAAGAGATTTCAACAAATAAAACACTGACACAATTTAGTATATAAAGCATTTGAAGCTTTTTTTGTACTTGAGACGAAACATGATAAATTATATTGTAAAGGTAAATATGATAATAAATACACGAGATGAAAATATATGAAAAAATGATGTAGAAAATATCAGCAGTAGGCCTACAGATATTTTGAATAAATAAATTCCCCTCCCAACCCAAATAACCCAACTCACCCCCTTCCCTTGTAAACCCTCTCAGCAATTGTAAACCCACACACCCTTCCTCCCTCCCTATGATTATGAAACCCATTTAGCCTAATTGCACGGTGATCCAGTCATCACAGCTAAAAAAAATTGCTCAAAAACGAGCAAAAATTTAATCGACACGGTAGTAAAAAGGGAACCACTCGATTTTGGATTAATTTTTAATCGATATAGGTAGATTAAAGTTTTACTCTTGGCCAGATTAAAAAATTAATCGACACGGTAGTAAAAAGGGAACTACTCGATTTTGGATTAATTTTTAATCGATATAGGTAGATTAAAGTTTTACTCTTGGCCAGATTAAAAAATTAATCGACACGGTAGTAAAAAGGGAACTACTCGATTTTGGATTAATTTTTAATCGATATAGGTAGATTAAAGTTTACTCTTGGCCAGATTAAACTTACTGATTAATATATTCCAAGGTAAATATTGTTCCATTTGTTAATAGGACTATTGAGTTTTAAGCTTAAAGCTTGATGGGACTCGGCAATTGCCGAGTCCCATCAAGCTTTAAGCTTACATACTACATACATACTACATATGTATGTAGTATGTAAGCTTAAAGCTTTGTAGTATGTAAGCTTAAAAAGCTTAAAACTCAATAGGCCTATAAATAGCTCGCACCCTCTAGTTAAATTAAATCATTGACAAATGGAACAACATTTACCTTGGAATATATTAATGAGTGTAGGCAATCCCCAAAGATTCATCAAAACCTCCATTTCACTGGTGTTCATCTCCGTGTCCATCTTGCGGCACGGCTCTCTATGGCAAATGGCGAACACAATAACCACGTGCGTGCGAGTTTTAATCATATGGTATTGATTTCTTAATCACGCGAGGAGTGACTGACGGGGAAGACGCGACCGGTGAAGCAATGCGATTAAGTTTTAATCGCAATTTGAGTAAAATACAGCAAAACGATAGAAACAATTACTCTTTCACAAAAAATTACATTTAATCTGGCAGAGATTAACGGTACTACCCGTATTTTACTCTTGAAAGATTAAATAATTGGTCGTTTTTTCAATCAACACACGTTAATCAGGCACGATCAACGCGTATCACGGTTCGTTTTTTAGCTGTGCACGTGTCTCAGAATCAGCCGCAATGTCTTCAATGTCTTCAGCCACCATGTCGTTGTCCTGAACGGCTTCAGCCACCATGTCGTTGTCCTGAACGGCTTCAGCCACCATGTAGTTGTCCTGAACGGCTTCAGCCACCATGTAGTTGTCCTGAACGGCTTCTGCCACCATGTAGTTGTCCTGAACGGCTTCAGCCACCATGTCGTTGTCCTGAATAGCTTCAGCCACCATGTCGTTGTCCTGAACGGCTTCAGCCACCATGTAGTTGTCCTGAACGGCTTCAGCCACCATGTAGTTGTCCTGAACGGCTTCTGCCACCATGTAGTTGTCCTGAACGGCTTCAGCCACCATGTCGTTGTCCTGAATAGCTTCAGCCACCATGTCGTTGTCCTGAACGGCTTCAACCAATACGTAGTTGTCCTGAATGGCTTCAGCCACCATGTAGTTGTCCTGAACGGCTTCAGCCACCATGTCGTTGTCCTGAATGGCTTCAGCCACCATGTAGTTGTCCTGAACGGCTTCAGCCACCATGTAGTTGCCCTGAACGGCTTCAGCCACTATGCCGTTGTCCTGAATGGCTTCAGCCACTATGCCGTTGTCCTGAATGGCTTCAGCCACTATGCCGTTGTCCTGAAGACAGAGAATTCAAAAGGAGAAAAAAAATGCAAACCATTCACTATATTGTTTATTCGTATTTTGTGAAAAAACACCTATAGAGACCTTCCGTGTTTTGGATTAGCGGCCACATTGGAGGTAACATGAAACTCTATTCAACTAATTCTTGGCTAGAATGCACATTATTTTTTAGGTAATCTTTAACATTTCAATTAAAGGTTACATCAGTTTTCGAGGTCATTCACCGGGATGTCCGGAAACATGGGTCCCAAACATTGAACCCCCCCCCCCCCAAACATTGGTCCCCATTCGGGGGTAAAGGGGTGGGTGTGATCTAGGTAAATCAGCCATGTTTGGAGGTAGGCCTAAAGACGCCCTAAGATTGGGTAAGGGTTTCAAACGTCCAGCGGCGCACCCTCACTGGAATCTAATAGCTGTAGACTTTATATCAAAAAGGTACAGGGTGTTCCAAAACTTTCGAAACCGTTTTAAAGCTTTATATATCCGGTAAAACAATGGGCACTATCATCTTTGTGCAGTGTGCGTGTTGTTCGTTCAATTGATGAATATTAAAGGCATATTATGTGATCTTTTCCAAGTAGCAAGTAGTAGATCTTTTACTATGAAAGCAGATTTTTTTGCAGATTTGCATTTTTGATCATAAATCATAAAGATGTTTTAAGTTACAGAACGATACGATTCCTAATTACTTCAAAATCATGGTTTGAAAAATAGATTGTACCGAGCGAGCGGTACAATCTATTTTTCAAATTTTACTCTAAATTCACTCTTTAAACCATGATTTTGAGGTTATTAGGAATCGTATCGCTCTGTAACTTGGAACATATTTATGATTTATGATCAGAAAAAAGAAAATCTGCAAGAAAATCTGCTTCCAATTTTTTTTCGAGGATTGAGGGCATCCCATGGAAAAGATTACATAATATACCTTTAAATCTGAAACTTATTATACTGTACACACCGTACCGGGCATTACCATTTAGTGAAGTTACGTTAAACATTCAGCTCAGTGAAAATGGATTAGGCTATACATGTTTATGACGCATTTAGGTATAGCTATAGCTACATTAGGACTATAATAGTATCTCATTGAAAATGGGTTATGGTCCCACACCACCAAATCAGTTTCCTATTGCTTTGTGTGGTTAAGAGGTCAAGTTTGTGTTAATTTTTTTCACCTTTAGAGCAAACTGGTTCATTCAAATCATTTTATTGAAGATCTAGATGTTTTCTGCTTTAAAACAATCACTTTTGTGGGAGTAACCACCATTTTTTCCCGCTACGGGCCAATGATATCTATCTTAGGTACGACTGTCTACCTTTATCCTAAAATCAGAGATTCTATAGCTCTAAATTGGTGGAAACAGTGAAATCGTGTAAAATGATACCATTCAAGAAAAAGCTGGAGATTTTGGGCCTAATGTGGAGGAAATAACCTACAAATGCAAAATTATGAAACATTTAGGTACATTTACAGCATTTATTACCTTTTCTAGGATGCTAAATTTAGACTTATGGGTCAATCTTAATTTCAAACACTGCCGTGTAATGTCAGAATGCAAAATATGATTTGGTGGTGTGCACTCTTATACATTAGTTTTGGTGTTACCTGTGGTGGTGCAGAAGCCAGAAACATCGAATAATCCGGGATGTGGGCAGGTTTCTGTAGCAAAGACAATATACAATATTAATGATTCAATCTATGTGTTCTGACGAAAGTTTCCCGAACTGCAAAATTGCACGTTCATATAAAAGCGTAGTATAATCAGGGACAATCGAATGGAGGGACAAGAAACTATTATATAAGTAGCGTGTTGCGGGGGTACAACTATCATCATTTGAGCAAGCATACACAATACATTCATCCAGGCGGTTCGGCCATTACTCTGGCCGGTGAGGACATGTGAGGAGGTGGTATGAGCCCAGTTCCAGGCCAATGAGGACCCGGTAAAGAACGGTATGAACCCGGTGACAAAACAAAAAATGCGGCCGTTGTCATTTTTTGCTGATTATTCACCGTGTTGGACTCTGTTGTTTTTCTATAAGAGACGGCAAGGGGCCGCCCAGCTCACACTGATACATGTTTGTAAGGGCTTCGTCATTTCACCCATCAGTGTTCTTACTTTAGGGTTTACAGTCTGCATAGCACTTGGCACCTTGGCTGTAGTTGTAGGTTGCGATGCCTCATCATTGATCGCAATGATTGGTTCAGGAACCTATAATTCAATTCATCAAAATCCTAAAAGTTAGTCTTAAAGCCACAAAAGTGACTACAATACATCTTCATCCATTTTACAATTTGTTTTTGCAGTTTACAAGTATTTTTGAATAATTTATTTGTTTGCGTTTTCAGTATAAAACACTAGATTTGACCAATTCTGTACAACTGTTTGCTTTTTCTGAGAATTCTGTCCTGATAATTATACTTTGCCAACTAAAAGTAATGCCGACTTATTATACTCATGAATAATTTTAATAGGGAGTACTTACCGTGGGTGGCGGATTGTTCGCAATAAAAAATGCTGTAGTCGGTTGTGGGTTTCGGTACCTAAAGCAAAATAAGGATTGAATCATTGAATACATTTTAGTTTTATTAAATATGATAGAAATATTTGTATACATTTTAAATATGTAGGTTTGTTACTCAAGTGTTCCTCAAGGTAGATAATAATGATGACAGTCTTTAAAGGTGTATTAGGTGATTTTTTCCAGGGAACGCCTCAATCCTCGAGAAAAAAAATGGAAGCAGATTTTCTTGCAGATTTACTTTTCTGATCATAGGCCTAAATCATAAATATATTCCAAGTTACAGAGCGATACGATTCCTAATCATATCTATTTTCAAACCATGATTTTGAAGTAATTAGGAATCGTATCGATCTGTAACTTAGAAGATCTTTATGATAAAAATGCAAATCTGCAAGAAAATCTGCTTTCATAGTAAAAATTAATGACAGAGGGCGCTACTCGGAAAAGATCACATAATATGCCTTTAAATGTAAAAATATGCCTCATTAGGGACAGGAGGCAGCACCGATCGTGATGGGGAGGGAGGTAACATATCCCTCACTCTCAAATAGAGAGGATGAGGTCTTGCCCCTTTGTCCCCTATCTGCTATTGAGCCAAGGGATAGTCATCAATTTAACAGAACAGACTTATACCCACACCCCATCGGATATGAGGTCACGGGAATGTGCCGCCAAATATGGTCCTATTTTCACTCGTCTGGTAAATGATTCCTTTTCATAGCCATTTCAGGTAAATGTGTGGCTGTTTTTCACCGACATTTTCTAGTTTAACATAATTTTGTAAGAAAATGCGCGCGAAACGCGGAAAGAAATTGCCTTTTTATACTAAAATTGTCATTTAAAAAATATATATATATATATATATATATTTTTGGTGGGGGGGGGGGGGGCCTTTGTAGCAACTCTAGGCCAAATCCGTGCTCATGATGCAATAACACAGCGGTCATACTAATTTATCTAATAGTACAGTATGATAATGTTAACCATTTCTTAGGCTGGTCAGGCGGTGTATGTATGAAAATATGTTTGACTAATATTTGATCTTACCATCATCAGACTCAGGTCCACACATTCGTTGTCTTTGGGGAAAAAGTTGTTAACTTTTGGCGGCTGGAAAAAAATGAACAAAAAAGTGTTTAACTTTTTGGCGGCCGGAGAATAAAATGAACAATATCATTGATAATCAAACTGTCAAAATATGAGGTGGAAATATAAATAGAAAAACAGCACAATTTACATATTTATAACCATTACATACAATATTAATCACACTTCACAATATTGATTAATTCGTTTAAACATTCACGTTAGTTACTTTGAACATTTAACTTACAGGTACATCGGTCTGTTTCTCTACGTCATCGATGTCAGCTATAATTGCCATTGGAGGCAAATTATTCAAATGATATGCATTTGGTGTCTTTGGGACGTTCAACACTCCAACCTAGGAAAATATAAATCCAAGTTTGTTCATTGTACATATTTCACTATAGTATAGTGTGTATACATTTTCATAAGTTTGTGCATTCTCATGCAATATTGTACATTTTCACATGTGTATAAACCAGAACACAATACATCAACTCTTTCGTGGGGCAAAATTTCTCTCTTATTTTGACATACATGTTTAATTAGTTGTTATTAACTTGCTAAAAGGGGCATTGAGAGGCTATATCTTGCCTCACGTCCCGTACGGAATAAACCGTATTAGCTGCAACGTATTTTAATTGGTTTGAGCATGCGCACTTGAGTAACGGGACGTCTAGCCAGACATTGCCCATTGAGATACGTACGGAAGCGCGCCCTCAATTTGCCTGGAAATCAGGTTTTTTACTTTACATCTATGTGCGCTATAACTTCCATCTGAAACCGTTTACCTGAATTCGCTATCTATCATGTGACATTTCACGATTTTGGTCATTTCGATGAGATCACATCAGCATCACTCGCCACATCAATGGCTTCGACCAAATTTGTATCTAGCGTCATCATTCAACACTTTTCCCATTTATTATTATTACACTTCAGGGTTCCTACGTACCTCATCTATTGAAACAATTTTTTTTTTTATAAATTTCGTTTTTCTCGCCAATCTCTCAGCGCCCCTTTAATATTATGACATTATAAACTGTATACTCAAACTGTCTACTCACTTGATTGTTTTTCATGTAATACGGAAACCACTTGTTGATTTGAGTTGGCCATGTCAATCCTAACCAGCATACATATCCAGCCAAGGTAATAGTCCAATACAAAGCGTTGACAATCTTTGCTCTGCAAATACAAATTATGATTTATTACTATTGATCTATGGATTATCTCACTACATCCCGTCATGGAATCATATTGTTCTCACAGGGCAAAACAGTACAATATCACAGCGAAATCGCAGTGCAATCACAGTGTAATCGCTGCATACTCACAGTGAATTCACAGTGCATTTACAGTGCAATCACAGTACAATCCCAGTGCAATCACAGTGCAATCACAGTGCATTCACAGTGCAATCACAGTGCATTCACAGTGTAATCACAGTGTAATCACAGTGCAATCAAAGGGCATTCGCAGTAATCACATTGCTTTCACACTGCAATCATAGCGCAATCAGGGTGCATTCAGAGTGCAATCACAGTGCAATTACAGTGCATTCACAGTGCAATAATAGTGCAATCACAGCGCAATCACAGTGCGATCACAGCGCAATCAAAGTGCATTCAGTGTGCAATTACGATACAATCAAAGTGTAATCACAGTACAATCACAGTGCATTCATGGTGTAATCACAGTGCAATCACAGTGTAATCACAGTGCATTCACAGTGTAATCACAGTATAATCACAGTGTAATCACAGTGTAGGCACAGTGCAATCACAGTTTAATCACAGTGCATTCATGGTGTAATCAGTGCAATCACCATGCATTCATTAATCACAGTGCATTCACAGTGTAATCACAGTGTAATCACAGTGTAATCACAATACAATCACAGTGCATTCACGGTGCAATCACAGTGCATTCACAGTGTAATCACAGCACAATCATAGTGCAATCACAGTGCATTCACAGTGTAATCACAGTGCATTCACAGTGTAATCACAGTCTAATCACAGTGTAGGCACAGTGCAACCACAGTTTAATCACAGTGCATTCATGGTGTAATCAGTGCAATCACCATGCATTCATTAATCACAGTGCATTCACAGTGTAATCACAGTGTAATCACAGTGTAATCACAGTGCAATCACAGTGTAATCACAGTGCATTCACAGTGTAATCAAAGTATAATCACAGTGTAATCACAGTGTAGGCACAGTGCAATCACAGTTTAATCACAGTGCATTCACAGTGTAATCACAGTGTAATCACAGTGTAATCACAGTGTAATCACAGTGCATTCACAGTGTAATCACAGTGTAGTAGCAGTGTTAATCAAAGTGTGATCAGTGCTATTACGATCTCCTCATATACCTTTCTACTTGTTGAATAATTGATGTTTACTAACCTCTGATAAGTCTCGATCCAATAGCTGCTCATTAATATCATTGTGGGTTCTGCGATAAACCAACCAGTGAGTAACCCCGAATAGACCATATAGAACATCCGCTTCTGGGGGAAATGCTTCAATGTGATCACTACAGCGTAGTACAACCATAAAGTGCCTGTACAAAATATATAAAATCTCTAAATTAATGGCATATGATTGCTAGATAACAAATGATTACAATAATCAGTGTTTTCCCAGTGTTATTTCCTTGTAAACGCATGTTTTAACAAACCCACGCCCCCTCCTATCCTATAATAATACCCGACACATGTTGGCAATTTATTTGATAAAACAGTGATATTGGTAGCTTTGCAAAGGCATTGAAAGGAGGGTTAAGTTTCATTTGCATAAATTTCACTTTATTTTGAATGTCAGCGCTAGAGAACTACTACACTTAATCATCAAGGCGGTGATTACAAGGTAATCTTATAGTTTGAATTCAAATTTGGCATCACTTTCGTTTGAAATGAATTGTACACATCAATTCTCAAGTTCCTCTAATTACTCCAATTGTAATTGTTTATACATGTACGTGTGTTCTTACCGATGCCACGCATAACCATGATTCCAATGGACTCGGGAGATACATATTGGTCGATATCCTTGTCATCTGCCATGACTTCCTTGAGGAAGTACAATGTCACATATGCCAATGTATAAAACGACATGAAAAGCGTGATCTTGATGGCCCCTGATGTTGAAATTCGCGCCCTGTATATGAGAAGAAAAAAAACCTTATTACTTTACACAAAAAACGCTCAACTTAATACTAATAATATACCGATCAGACATCTATCTTTCTAACTTGAACATAGACTGGGTCCCCGCGTCCCTCTATATTATAGCCACCATCTTTACTTTGAGCACCTCGCAGTGGCCGTGTGTGGGAAGACATGAAGATCGAGTCTAGCTTGAATATAACCTGAACTTAGTCTACTTTTTGTAGTTTAAAAGCAACCGACAAGTTCAAATTCAATACCCCTCTGTGTTTAGTACTCCTCATTCTGGTTCTCCACTGAGTTGTTATTTTTAAGATAGAATGAACTGAACTAAATTGCTTTGAACTATAAAGCAAGACATTATATCGATGCAGGAAAAATTGGAATCATCATAGGATCATGTAGTGTCTGTCCGCCATAAACATTCTGAACAGCTTTACAAATGTCGCCTATTCTGATCAAAATATCCCCGCTAGATCTATAATAATACATACCTCGTGACGGTATAGCCCTTTGCAATTAGTATCGCCATGAGAATGAATGTCAGCGTTCCCAATGAAGAGAGAATATGCCCTGAATAATAGATGACAAATATGCTTATTGTAAATGAGTAAAATCGAATCAAGAATCACAACAAATACACGACAGACGACACTAATAAATAAGTATAAATTTAAAAGGACTTATCTCAAGCTATTCCCCGGGTCCATAACTCCTAATATTTAGGAAATCTAGTTTCATGGTCATGCACTGTTTCGATAATACCATCAAGAATACCCCACTGAAGTTCATACTACTAGATCAGTTTAAAGTTTTCTCATATATTACTGTTATCCGTTGGCGACGTGGATGCCAAATGACTGGAGTATGAATGGGTCATTAGTATCCATCTTATTCTTTTTATCTTGAACATAAGCATTGACACATTATTATATTGTTTCTTACCCAACACTTGACACTTTTGCACAGTCGGGGATTGTACGCCATTCTTAGAATACTGTAGCAGTGACGCCGTGAGGAAAATCAAGCTCAGTAGTTGCAAAACTACTGAGCTTAAATACAAATGAAATGTGGGATGCAGTTGGCGTCTGTTCTTCAATTTAGCTGAAATTAAACATAATCAAAAAATATATTTAAAGATAAAAACAGTCACCATATCAAATGGCCGATAGTGTTGATTTCTTGGATATATATAAACTATTTGTTAATACTGTTAATTTATTAGGTGATTTGACATTAGAATACTGTTTTATTACAAAATTGAAACAAGAATGATCATTACCTTCCATTCATATTTTTATATCATCTTTGTTACATTATTACTTACAGCGGCATATGATCGCCAATACGAACACGATAATAAACCCCGACATGAATACTATTGAAGTATGAAGTGTATCTGATGATACATTATTACTTACAGCGGCATATGATCGCCAATACGAACACGATAATAAACCCCGACATGAATACTATTGAAGTATGAAGTGTATCTGATGATACATTATTACTTACAGCGGCATATGATCGCCAATACGAACACGATAATAAACCCCGTCATGAATACTATTGACGTATGAAGTGTATCTGATGAAGAGATAACAGTTGGGTTGATTATTCGTAAGTATTATTAATAATATTCTATTAAACAATGTATATGGTGTTTGTACCGGAAAATGTGACGCTAATATATTGATGGTTTAGGAACAACTAGCAAGCTATAATAAGGCGTTAAATGATAATAATGAGTGCTGAATGTCAAAAAGTAAAATAAAGTGCTCAAAACAGACTAGATAGACATTTAGATGAACTTTTTTTGGGAACAATATGAAACAACAAAGATAAACCATTTTTAACACCATTTAATAAAAATCCGTGACGTTTCCGAATTCACATTTTCAACGCAAGAAAATGCTGTGGCTCTTGCATGGCCAGGAATCAAAGGGATATTGATAACACAGTTCCACTGTGGTTCTTGCCTAATAACCCTAACCCCGGTTTAGGATTTTTGACCGGGATCACGATTTTCGAGGAAAACACCAACTAAATCTCCGGGAACCTGCCGACGGCGCATGCGTTTGGAGAGGTACTTTGGATCAAGGACGCTCTATGAGAAGGACTGGAATGTTACGCATTACCCATAGGGCGCACCGTAGTATGTAATTCCGCGTACGCGCAGGCTCTTAGCGCTGCATGGAGGAGGTGCCCGGCGCCGCCCCGCTGCTGGATGCCGTCTACGCCCGCCCGCGCTATGCTCTACACGGCGTCGATCAATGCAGAGCGTAGGCCACCCGCCTATATAATCATGATATTGACACATAATCCCAATTAATATTGTCATATCATTTTTATAGAATAAAAGGGTTAGACAGGGTTATCCTTTATACAATTTATGTTCGACGGTGTTTTCACAAACAAAACTTTATTCAAGCAAAACAAAACATCTACATCTACGAGTTATAGGCCTCCTTCCGTAAATTATCACCTATTCACTTCAACTTCATCCATACCAATTGACTTGTAAATGTTTAATATAGGAGACGTTGTATTTTGCTCTGCAATGGGTCATAAGATTTATAAAACAATTGAACTCCCGGAAAAAGTAATTAGTCTATGATTTATGAATGAAAGAAGCCGGGGGAAAGAAGTCGGGCTCCGGTGTGAAGTAGTAGAGGGTTGTAAATTGGTGTCCTATAAGCACGTTCTTGACCCCCTGTCCCTCCATTCAAACAGTGACAGTGATTCAAAACACCAGGCCTTGAAGCTAGTGGTAATAGGAAAAGACAATAAAAATTCCATTAAAATGGAAAGGTGGTGGTCAAAAGGAAATTGCGATATAAAGCAAATAGAAAGAGCAAAAATAGCAACATTTGTAAATACGGCTTTTAGTACGTTAATACCTCCTGCCAATCATGACAACGGGGTGGGGGGGGGGGGGGGGGGGGGGGGTGGGGCTTTGTTATGATAGTTAATTCAAGGAGGTGTCAGACTGTTTAATTCAAGCTAGGGTAATCAAGCTTTTTAAAAACAGAAATACTAAAATTACGAAACTGATGATGAAAAAAACCCACCCCAAAAAATGTTTTTTAAGCGGAAAACATAGTTTATCGATAAACACTGTTTATTAAATTGAAAAACACTGTTTTTTGCTCGAAACACAGAGTTGATCTATAAACAGAGTGTATTGATAAACAGTGTTTATTGCTCGATAAACTCAGTTTTATCAAACTGAAAAACATTGTTTTTCAATTGAAAAACTTGATCTATAAACACTGTTTTTCGCTCGAAAAACATAGTTTATCAAATTGTGTTTTTGAGCGATTGTTTCGATAAACACTGTTTGTCGCTCGAAAACACAGTTTATCAATCGATAAACAGTGTTTATCGGTGATAAACAAAGTTATTCGGTGATAAACAAAGTTATTCGGTGATAAACCGTTTTTTTTTAATTATCATACATTGCCATTGGCACGCTTAATAAATCGATAAACACGGTTTATCGCTGATAAACACTGTTAATCGGTCGAACAATGATTTTCAACCAATAAACTGAGTTTATCAAGATAAACTATGTTTTTCGAGCGAAAAACAAAGTTTATCAAATTGAGAAACACTGTTTTTTCGCTCGAAAAACTCTTGTTTATCGAAAAACATAGTTTATCGATAAACTCAGTTTATCAAATTGAAAAACTGTTTTTCGAGCGAAAAACAGTGTTTTTCAATAAACTCAATTTATCGGTCGATAAACACATAGTTTATAGTTTATCGATTAACTCAGTTAATCAAATTGAAAAACTGTTTTCAAGCGAAAAACAGTGTTTATCGGTCGTTAAACAGTTACAGTTTATCGATAAACACAGTTTATAGTTTATCGATAAACTCAGTTTATAGTTTATCGATAAACTCAGTTTATCAAATTGAAAAACGGTGTTTTTCAAGCGAAAAACAGTGTTTAATGAAAAGTTTATCAATAAAACACTATTTTTTGCTCGAAAAACAGAGTTTATCGATAAACGCTTTTTTTTGCTTGAAAAACAGTTCATCAATAAACTCAGTTTATCAAATTGAAAAATACTGTTTTTCGATCGAAAAAACAGTGATTATCGATAAACTCAGTTTATCAATAAACACTCTTTTTCTCTGGAAAAACATAGTTTATCTTGATAAACTCTGTTTATCGATAAACACTGTTTTTCGCTGGAAAAACATCGTTTATCTCGATTAAAGGCATATTATGTGATCTTTTCCAGAGAGCGCATTCCATTGACTAATAAACCGTATTTATTCATGATTTTTTTTAGAAAGTAGATTTTCTTGCAGATTTACATATCCGATCATAAATCATACATACATTCCAAGTTACAGAGCGATACGATTCCTAATTACCTCAAAATCATGGTTTTAGAGTGAAAAATATAAACTTATTTACAATAAGAGATTTCACTCTTAAACCATGATTTTGAAGTATTTAAGAATCGTATCGCCCTGTAACTTGGAATGTATGCATGATTTATGATCAGAGAAATGTAAATCTGCAAGAAAATCTGCTTTCAATTTTTTTTTCGATGTTGAGGGCGTTGCCTGGAAAGATCACATAATATACCTTTAACTCAGTTTATCCATCAATAAACAGTGTTTATAGACGATAAACACAGTTTATTGACTAATAAACTGTATTTATCCAATTATCATACATTAAGCTTGCCATACCACTGTCAGCAGTGCACAATGTCTGTAAACCACCCAGTGGCGTGGTCACAGAACTCTCTTAGCATAGGGTTTACTTTTTACTACACAATTAATCAACACACACACAATTTCTATTGATGAATTTATAATATCTAGTTTATTTTTTAAATAATATCAATGACATTAACTTACCAAATAATTCCAATTATAATGACGAACACAATAATCTTTAAAAAATTGGCAAACAATTTAACAAAAGACCCTTTTGTTGACTTTACAAAAATGTGATGGTGATCAGTACTGATGGTGATCATAATTATAAACAATCATTTTTGTTTTCTATCTAGACCCTTCCAAATTGTTCTGTGTGCCTACACCTTTCAGAATATTTTAAGAGGAACTAAATTGTTGTTTATAGACATTCATTCCTTTTTTTTGGTATATTTAGAGAGCCCTTTAGTGGTTTGCCCTAAAGTTCTCAATTTGTTATGGTTCAGTAGAGATTTACAATAAACCTTCAAATAGGGAAAATAATTCCTCAAAATGCAGTTCTTCATATTTTAAGAACCCTTTGGAGAAACTTTTAAGGTTCTGCAAACAAAATAATTGTCCTGTAAGGTGTGAGACAACATGCCATTGAGACTCTGAAATAAGAGGCCACATTAATTCCCCTTTTTCAAAGGGGTATGTTACATGTACGCACCACTTGAACATTTTGAAGGTTGCTTTTTTTTAAATTTTAACACCTGATTTGCATCAAATTTTGTCACATATGGCTCATAATTCACAGTGAAATAACCCTAACACCAAGGCACATTTTCCAAAGATTTTTTTTTTCGTGGCCAAAAAGTGAGGGGGAAAAGTGGGGGCTCGAACCCCGGACCTCTGGGTTCAGAGGCAAACAACTTACCGCTAGGCCAGGAGGGTCAACCATACTTGGCTCAGTATACTCAAGGAGTTATCATACTTAAGTATAATAACTCCTTGGTATACTTCGCCAAGTAACCCTGGGGCCATTATTTCATCGAAAAACTGCCAAACCGGTACTACGAGTTACTACGATGCGGTGTGCTTGTGTCATCCGGTTTGGCAGTTTTCCCATGAAATAATGGCCCCAGGGTTACTTGGCGAAAACTGTTTTGATTTTTTTCTCACCTTTTTGGCACTTTTTGGTCAAAATTTGAAAATATATTAGAATAGGTTAAAAATTGAGATATTTGTCCCAAAGTTAGTGTCTTACATCATAATCAAGTGATTTAAGCAATTTTTACTCAACATTATTTTTGTTGGGGCTGTGTAATTTTTTTTTTTAATTTTGGGTCAAAAAAGTGAATTTTGTGATATCCTAAAAAAAAATCAACATTTTGGGTCAAAATTGACGCCAAATTTGGATTCTCTGATCCATTTCCTTTCGAAAAATGTACACTTTTTACAGCACTCACAGATTCACAAAATGATGAGCTCCACAATTGAGCCAAGAGAGTGATACAAACATCTCTCTTAGTCTCTACTCTCTATAGAAGGTCTCACTGTTTCTCTAAAACACAATAATGATCCACATTTTTGTCAGTGGACAGGAAAGATGACCATTGAAAAGTGTCCATGGGTCCTTAAAATGAACATTAGGTCAGCATAACTTGAAAGATGAGTCATCCATAGAAACAGCATTTTAGTGCTTGAGTTTAAGTTTAATGCACAGCAGGCTTAAACTGGTAGGTATAGGCTGGCACAGATAGGTTTAATAATCCAGAATTGCAGACTACCCCAAATAGATGAACCTGCATAGGGAAACAGAAACATTAGAAGCTTGGGTTAATGCCACACATTATTATGCATTGCTGATTTGGATGGATTTTGAAGGGTTGCTTTATAGTCTATTTGGCCATCATGAGACAGTGATGTAACTGCGTATTGTACTAACTAAAGCAAAATGCACGCCTACTTAAGGTGCTGGTGTATATACACAAGCGTTGAAAGAGGAGGATACATACGTGTGCGTAAAAGCTGCACCTGTTAAGTTACGTCACTGTCCAGAGCAAGCCAAATAGAGACATTGTGTTTTCTTAAAAATTGACATTTTGGGTCAAAATTGACCATGTCAAGACTGAGCGCAAGTTTTTTGCCATTCACTATTTTAAAGTTTACAGCTACAAAGATGATCACAAATTTGGCCTACTCAAGAAATCTGGGCGTTCTTTCACAATTAGTTTGTCCGTAACACTCATTTGAATGTTCTTTGCACTCATGTGTGGCATCCAAATGAATGGCAAATTGGCATCCAAATGAATGGCAAATTGGCATCCAAATGAATGGCAAATTTTCAGATGGCAGGTGTCCCCATCTAAGCCAAGGTCCGATTTAAATAGATTTTGGGTGAGGTATTTTTTAGGTAATGGAACACATCTACGCTAGGTACAAATATCTGGATTACATTTTTAAAAATAGGGGCTCATGATGGACCATTGCCGCCGGCTTTTTGAGGTTCTCAACTTCAGACGCGTGGCCGTATACTTTACGTTACGTTGACAAATCAAAGCACTGTGGGCAACTGCCTATTGATTTGACCCCTCGACTTAATTGAGCCTTTCCTGACTTAATCGAGTCATAACCCTAACCCCGGTTTAGGATTTTTGACCGGGATCACAATTTTCGAGGAAAAAACACCAACTAAATCTCCGGGAACCTGCCGGGATTCGATCCGGGGACCCTCCGTTCTCAAGCCCCACCTTCCCACCACTAAGCCACGGCCCTCAGCTACACATTCGTGCAGTATACTGCACTCATTAGGCTCGGTTGACAACGTCATCGAAAACCGACGGTGCATGGAGAGGGACTTTGGATTAGCATTTTTTAGCACTCGGGGGGGGGTTAGGGTTAAACAACCTGATTAGGTCGTGGTCAGTGGCGGCACCAGCCTCATAATTTTTGGGGGCCATTTTACACTAAAATTGACAAATTTATCTAATATCAATTATCAATTAATGGTATGAAAATGTGCGCTTGCACGCAAAATTTAGCTGTTTTATGATAAAATTGTCAACATTTGGTCTAATTTAACCTAATTTTGGAAGAAAATTTGCACGGAGCGTGAAAAAATTGCCCTTTTATGCTAAAATTGTCTATTTTTTTCTAATTTTAACTATTTAAGTTGATTTTTTTTTAACGAATACAACTTTAAAGCTCTGTGATCGCCTTCAAAGCTGATGCTCGACTTATATCAATGCTCTGCATGTACTGCACCCATATTCTTAAACTTCCATTCTATTTTTTCACTACTGGTACTATACTACCTTCTTGCTCTTCTAAAATTTCTGAATCAGAGAGGGTTTTCAAATGGTATAGAATTCAATCATTACATTTAATTCAATTCCTACCTTAACAATCAAGTGTATTGCTGGAACTGCATCTGCTAACACAGACTATAGAGTTAAAAAAAGGGTGTTGAAATTTGTGTTGCAGCCAAGGTTTCTTTTCTTTCTGGAAATCAGGACGATCATGGAGCTTTGATTTTCTGTGGAAATAAAAAGAATAAAAAAGTAAATTCATGAAAAGATTCCTGTCTTAAATCTAAAAACAAGTGGTTGCCTTACCAGAATATTATGACTCAACTGTAAAGGCTGGGACCCACGCAGAAAACCATGCATGGTGATATTTTCCATAACATGGTCACATACATTAATAATAATAATTTTAAAGGTAGATGTTCTGATTGCTGGCCTGATTTTCAAGTTGATGTTATCTAGTTATCTAGTTTGTAGGATGGCGAAGACATACGGGCACTTGAGTTATTTTTAGCAAATTTGCTTGGCAGCCAGTGTTTCAAAAGCAAAACATTCCATGCACACACTCAATACTGAGCGTTACCAGGGTTGTCACTAAGGCGGTCGGTCGGTGGCGGTCGGGAGGAGCCGGCACTCACAATTGCCGACCGGCACTCTTAAAAAAGGGTAAAAAAACGGCACTCATTTTTTTTTTACAATTTGTGGATCAAATCATTAAACTGCCTCATAAAACAAGAAATTATGTGGCAAGAACCCTCAAAGTGCATTAATAACCCCTAAAAAACCATTAAGGCCTATAGACCCCATGCCGTGATCCACTGCACTTCGTTTGCAACACTTATTCCGTTCGTCAAATTAACCGCCACTAAATTTCGGCTAGTGACAACACTGAGCGTTAAGCACTTGAATCGCAGTAGGCACAATGTGCGGTTGCCTAGGCTTAATTGATTGATCTGCGCAAGTTGTTTTTGTTTTTACCGGCATTTGATTGTTTTCACCTGCATGACGTAGGTCCGCCCCAAGCTATATGAAAGGTCATCCTTAAAATTGGCAGGTTTGAGTTGCATTAAATTCCAATGGTTCTTATTTTAGAAGTGCCGAAGTTCTCTGTCGATGACTATTATAGTGTGTCATGTGCTGTAATTCCGTTTAGTGGCATTTATTTTTATGTAGTCTATTCTTGGTCTCGTGTTGTGGTCATTACACAACATAGGCCAGAAATCCACTGCATCAATTTTAATGCAGTGTAATACTGATTTTTTATGTCAGTCCTGCTAGCCTTTCAGGTAGTATTAGAATTCCTACTATAAACTATTTCATGAAATCTGACAATACGGTCTTGCGCCTGTACTGATGTTGACGAGTGACGGTAGACTATATTTCAGTTCCGGTCTGTTTTTACGAATTATTTTTACTAGTAAACTAGTACGGTATATAGCCTATTTGGCCATCACGAGACAGTGACGTAACCGTGTACTCAACTTAATGCAGCAAATAACGCGCGCGCCTACTCGAGGCGCTGGCGTATACACACGAGCGTTGAAAGACAGAAGATACATACGCGTGCGTAAAAGCTGCGCCTGTTAACTTACGTCACTGTCCAGAGGAAGCCAAATAGAGTATAGTATAGCATGATAGGCCTAGGCTACTGAAAATTACTGTGAGTGGGAAGGACACCCATTTGTTTGTCATCGCTCATCCGTCGTATTTACGGCGCTGAGTGTGACACAAACGTCCATACTTTTCCTATAGTATAGGGAAGGGTACATAAATAATAAACATCACATACGACAGCATTATCATGATAAACACAACGTTTACCTACCGTCGACTTTCTTCAGTCATGAATTTAAATTCGGGTAGAAAGATCGAATTAATTAATATTAGGCCTACAACAAGGCTACATTTTTACGATATTCTTGGTCAAATGTTTGCCCACCACTCTTACTCAGCTTAAGCTATACCAAATTGTGTGGTTACCTGATCAAATCCGTAAGAACGTTACTTTTCCAAACTTAAAATCTCTGTAAAATTAGCGTTTCACTCAGACGATCAAATCAATTAATTTGTTATGACCTGATTCAGTGATTGACCTCTGATCTGGTGTCATGCCTGGTGATGAGGGCGATATGACAAGTCTGAGTGGATTCATTCAGCCGGGGGTATCAACCAGGGTTGGTTTGGGCAAAAAATATATAAGAAAGTTTCAGAAAGTGTGTAAAAATAAATTATTTCCTTGATGAACATACATGATATAGGCTAGCGCTAGCCCTACCCCAACAGCATTTCGGAGATAGGACCCCAGTTGGCTACATCTATACATAAATTAAAGGCTTTGTAATCATAAATCAGCACCGTCCACCCGAAACAGCTTCAAACGTTTGTATACTTACTGATTTTCTGGTAAAAAAGGCCTGTTGTGTGACAAGAGTTGTTGTCTGTAAGCGGGATTCAAGATGGCCGACGAAACAACATTTCTTAGCGCTTTTGGGTGGTTTACCTCAAAATTTCTTAGCGCTGCATGTGTGGCCGTCAACAAAGTCATTCGTTTTACGGTTATTTTTACGTTTGTAAGTCAAGAATGTGGGAAAGGTCCTACACTCTTCCACAGCTCAATCAATCATAAAGCCATAGCGCATTTTGAACGAGGCTTGACGGGAGCAATGCTAAGTAAGATATTGATGCTACGGGCGTACCTGAGCGCTTTCCTATCCTTCTAATTATATATCCTGGCTTTGGATTAGCATTTTTTAGCACTCAGGGGGGTTAGGGTTAAGCAAGCGGGCTATTTGATTGTGAACAAGTAACATGTGGTCTTTTCTCCTCGCGTAAGTTTGTGGAAAATGTGAATTTGGAAACGGCACGGATTTTCATTAAATGGTGCTATAATCATGGCTTATCTTTGTTGCTTGGTGGCAAATTTTAGTACCGCCAGATTGTGCCTATAAAAGATCAATCCAAATCTCTATCTAGCCTGCTTGGTTAAATAATAATCGGAAGTTACTCTATAATGGGACATAAACAAAGTGTAATATATGACTTTCTTTTGTAGAGCACTGTACCTAAAACACGCATTACTCATATTATATTATGGCATTCGGTATAACCGAATGGGAAGAGATAATTAAAGGTATGTTATGTGATCTTTCCAGGGAACGCCCTCAACATCGAAAAAAAAAATTGAAAGCAGATTTTCTTGCAGATTTACATTTCTGATCATAAATCGTACATACATCCCAAGTTACAGGGCGATACGATTCTTAATTACTTCAAAATCATGGTTTTAGAGTGAAAATAAACTGTCGGGTTGACGCGACAGTTTATACTTTCACTCTAAATTCACTCTAAAACCATGATTTTGAGGTAATTAGGAATCGTATCGCTCTGTAACTTGGAATGTATGTACGATTTATAGAAACGTAAATCAGCAAGAAAATCTACTTTCTAAAAAAAATCATGAATAGAGGGCGCTCTCTGGAAAAGATCACATACTATGCCTTTAATGAACTGACGAGCGGAATATAGGCAGAAAGCAAAGAAGATTTAAAGTTCTTCCCACAATGCAGTGCGCGAACGCCAGCCAACTAAGCTATTTTCACACGATGCATTTGTCGAGCTCCTAAAAGTTTTAGAAATAAGAAAAAGGAACACTGATAACTCATTTATTCATTGATGTAAACTAGAACCTATATAAAGAGCTCCAACGATGAACACGCTATAAATCCATGATTGTGTGTATATGTCTATGACTGAGAACCAAGACAAATTGGAGACCAGAATTAGGGCATTTTACAAAAACGCAATGCATTGTGGTGGTGTCTTTAAAATCATCTTTGATATGAAGCATGTGCAGGGTTAGTCCACTTTGTATACCTTGTTTAGTTTCACTGTCACACAACACCCTCTGATACTTCCCATATCCGAGAACCGGTTCTCGGACGGGAGCGGTTTTCGGCAAGGCGCAGTGGCGTAACTAGACTTTTCATTGGGGGGGGGGGGGGGGGGGGGGTTGGGGGGTGGGCAAGAAGGGGCAGTGACTTGAAATGGGGGGGGGGGGGCTCCTAATGGGGGGCTCCAGTATATAACTCTGTGTGACAAAATGAATTCGATCACATTTGCCGTTTTTTGTCTTGGGGGAACTTTTTTACTAAGGTAAGCGATTTACATGTTTGTACATGAGGCCTTGGCACAGTGATTTGCAATTGATATTGCGTACATTCCATTTTCAAAGTTCAAAGTCCCGCCAACAAATTTTGCAACATCATATTGTTATTCAAAAGAATTCATAATATGGGTAAGTGAACATTTAGAATGTTGCTTATATAGGTATGCCCTGTACATTTATCTTTTAGATTCTCAGGATCCTACCGCTAACTTACATTGCTTATCGGCCGAGAAGTGTCGATTGAAAATGTCGTCCCCATTTGTCATATTGAATCTGTAATGCATGTAAATTCCCTCCTCCGGGTATGTGTCGCAATTAAGTACAGTGATGAACCACCATCTGGCCTGGTTGTAGTCCGACCAATTACGAGTCCCTTTGCAGTGAATATACTGTATAACGAATATACAGTCCTCAAATAAATAATTTACCAGGTAATAAAATATGCTCTCAACTCCAAAACTTTTTGCTGCCTTTGACGTATAAATATAAAATGTATAACCGGTGTGACCGGTGACGTAGTGCCCGGCAGTATGCGTGCGCACCTATAGGGAATGTGCTTTAATTCACACTTGATTGATCATTACTTACAATGCTTACGGTGCAATAGTGCAGTAGTCATGGTCTGCATCCCTAAGCACAGTGAGAGACCAGGCACTAAATCTGGTTGCCCTGCAGTATGCGTACGCACCATAAGGGCATGTGCTTTTAAAATTGGCGCTCAGTGATGTGTGTTTTGCTTTCATATAGTATGATGTATGCAGTAGTCATGGACTAGTACCTCTGTAGCATGTCTTTAGACCAGGCGTTAATCAATTTGTAAACACTACTGATGTAAACAACGGTCACCTCATCTATACATTTGTAAATTATTTTTCCCCTCTTTGATTTGAGATATTACGCGTGAAGATTGACTGAATATTTACAGAGCCGTGTGTCCGAAACAACAAAAAAGTCCCCTTTTCATTTTACCATTTGATTTTCTACACGTAACCTCATTCCATGTATGCATACAGAGATCGGCTCTATTATATTATGGCTCCAGGGGGCCTATGGCTCCTTTTACATACGCACCACCATTAACCGAGATGTACCACGAAAACTTTTTGAATGACCCAAGAATCCTATTTCAGGATTACTACTCACCACAATTCCATCGTTGTCCTTGATTTCCCGGCATGCCCCTGTTTCAGCAGGTGATAGAGTCGTTATGACACTTCCGCGTAGTCTGCCTATGGATTCTTTCTCCTTGCATGTCTAAAAAAGGAAATTAACAAACATTGCATTTTGACAGAAAACCGGACCATTGTATAAAATGCATTTGAAAGTGGATTTTCAGTGATATCGCGGTGAATCAAAGAAGATTTCTTGATGTACCTCATAATTCTTAGCGCCCCTACTGTACCAGCAGGGCTTATCACCAAAACAAATAGTGCCAAACATGTGTATAAGTGATTAACAGCTGGAGGTCGTCTGACCTCTACCATAGTAATGCATCAGATAGGGTAAACTTGGCCACAAATATGAAAGAAGTTGAATCCCAACTAAAACTTGTATTTATAAAAATATAGGGTTTTTAAGAAAATCAAGAAAGGACTGTATTAAAGACATATCAATCATATTACTTGCAAAAGGATTTTCTTAAAGACCCTCGTTTAACAACTTTATAAGCATTTCCTTGCACTGTAATGTCGATGGGAACCAGTAGACACTGGTGACAGAAATCAGTGGTCATGTGATGAAAGTGAAGCATCCGTGCATCAATAATCTTCTTTGGCGGGGAATTGTCCCGTGAAGTGGCTGTGTTCAAATTCAAATGTCTAACCAAACTAATCAGAGACTTAAACTATTGCTATCTACTGAAGATATCTCTAACCAAACTATTCAAATATTGCTGTCTATTGATGAGACATCGAGACTTGAAATGTTGCTATCTACTGAAGATATCTCTAACCAAACTATTCAAATATTGCTGAATTGATGAGACATTGATACTTAAAATGTTGCTATCTTATACTGAAGATATCTCTAACCAAACTATTCAAATGTTGATATCTCCTGAAAAGACATCAGAGATATTTCTACTAACTATATCTCTAACCAAACAATACAAATGTTGCTATCTCTTCTGAAGAGACTATCTATTGAAGATATCGCTATCCAAACTATTCAATTGTTTCTATCTTCTCAAAAGACATCAGAGACTTAAAATATTGCTACCTATTGAAGATATCTCTAACCAAACTATTCAAATATTGCTGTCTATATAATTGATGAGACATCGAGACTTAAAATGTTGCTATCTACTGAAAAGACATCAGAGACTTACAATGTTTCTATCTACTAACTATATCTCTAACCAAACTATTCAATTTTTGCTATCTATTGAAGAGAAATCAGAGACTTAAAATGTTGCTATCTACTGAAGATATCTCTAATCATACTTTTCAATTGTTGCTATCTTCTGAAGAGACATGAGATACTTAAATTGTTGCTATCTACCTGAAGATATGAATAACAATACTTTTCAAATGTTGCTATCTAACTAAAGATATGACTAATCATCCTTTTCAAATGTTAATAAGAGACACAAAATGTTGCTATCTACTGAACCAAACTATTCAACTGTTGCTATATACTGAAGAGACATCATAGAATTAAAATGTTGCTATCTACTGAAGTTATCTCTAATTATATACGCATACATAGATTCCTGTCATTTGATTGGTTAAAAGTGAGGGGATAATCAAGTTATGCCTTCAATATCTATATGACGTCATGAAAAACAACTATGTGCGGGCATAACCTTTTTGATGAGGTCACACCCCATGGTTCACGAGTCAAGCGATCCGCATTCCGCGACCCGTTTGAAACACCCGAATCCGGCCCCGATTGACGAAATGATGGGACGGCGAACAATTTCGTTTTGAACTGTGACCCGAATGAAAGCAGTCGATATTTTATTTATATACCAAATAATATTAAGATTGTTGTCATTTGATTGGTTAAAAGAACATTTCCTTTCAAATGTTGCTATCGGCTGATGAGACATCATAGACTTAAAATCTTGCATCTACTGAAGATATCTCTAACCCAAACTATTCAGATAGTGATAGCAGCTAAAGATAGCTCATATTCGATTGTTGTATTGTTATTTAAAGGTGGACGACGCGATTACTTTAATCTTTTCAATCAACATCTTGATATCAGCAAAATATAGTCCTGAAAGATGTCTCCTTTAGATTTTAGAAGCGGAAAAAGTAGTGAAGCATTGAACATTGCAATACAATACTGCAGATATACATGTAGACAGAACAATATCAGTCAACTCTGAACATTGAACTACAATTGCAGATATAGACAGCTAGTATTATACAAATACTGCATGGTAAGAGGAAATAGAGCAAACCCGAGGTACTGGCTACGGGCCTATCACCCCGAACCCGAAGGGTGAGGGGTGATTGGCCCGATCATACCATGTAGTATTTGTTTTATTACACCTCACTGTGACTCTGGGGATGAGGTTGTAGACAACTATTTCCCTAGGGAAATAGTACTTGTGATAGGAATTGGCCAATGAATTAGTTCATGACTATTTATGAGGTGTAATAATACATATAATATCAGAGTGTGAAGGCGGTGTAAAGGTCAAGTCAACCTTTGGTAACCTTTGAGTCAATTATGTTTAGATTTCATCTGTTATCTTGAATTTTGGCATTTTGTTAAGATCTCGGAGTTTAAAAACACTCCCTTTATTTCATTGAATATCACTCAACATGCAAACCAGTTAGCATACGCTATGTTGAAAGAGATGACAAAATAAAAATAAAAATCTTTAATATCACGACTTACCAAAGTGTTCCAGTTCTTCCGAATTTCTGGCCATTGGTTGTCTTCATCCCCGTAGAGGGCGAGTCGGTAGAAGTTGTTTGCCTGGATTGGTAAGAAATATAGTAAGAACAATGACCTTCTCAAAAACTTAGATTAGAATAGCACAAAAGTAATATCAAAAGGGGCAAACACTGTTTTGCCAGTTTCCCCCATATTTTGTCGGCACAAAATAGCAACAGTGGCAATAACTAAGAGCATCTCATCTCATCATACATTAGACCATGTATATTAAACAAGTCACTCAAAAGTACGGTGGCCCTGAAGGGTCATGACGAGTTAACCAGATGATGACATGACGAGATAAATGACTAGATAATTGCGAGATAATTTACAGATGACGTGATAATTGACTACATAATTGCGAGATAATTTACAGATGACGTGATAATTGACTACATAATTGCGAGATAATTTACAGATGACGTGATAATTGACGAGATGACGAGATAATTTACAGATGACGTGATAATTGACTACATAATTGCGAGATAATTTACAGATGACGTGATAATTGACTACATAATTGCGAGATAATTTACAGATGACGTGATAATTGACTACATAATTGCGAGATAATTTACAGATGACGTGATAATTGACTACATAATTGCGAGATAATTTACAGATGACGTGATAATTGTCGAGATGACGAGATAATTTACAGATGACGTGATAATTGACTACATAATTGCGAGATAATTTACAGATGACGTGATAATTGACTACATAATTGCGAGATAATTTACAGATGACGTGATAATTGACTACATAATTGCGAGATAATTTACAGATGACGTGATAATTGACTACATAATTGCGAGATAATTTACAGATGACGTGATAATTGTCGAGATGACGAGATAATTTACAGATGACGTGATAATTGACTACATAATTGCGAGATAATTTACAGATGACGTGATAATTGACTACATAATTGCGAGATAATTTACAGATGACGTGATAATAGACTACATAATTGCGAGATAATTTACAGATGACGTGATAATTAACTACATAATTGCGAGATAATTTACAGATGACGTGATAATTGTCGAGATGACGAGATAATTTACAGATGACGTGATAATTGACTACATAATTGCGAGATAATTTACAGATGACGTGATAATTGACTACATAATTGCGAGATAATTTACAGATGACGTGATAATTGACTACATAATTGCGAGATAATTTACAGATGACGTGATAATTGACGAGATGACGAGATAATTTACAGATGACGTGATAATTGACTACATAATTGCGAGATAATTTACAGATGACGTGATAATTGACTACATAATTGCGAGATAATTTACAGATGACGTGATAATTGTCGAGATGACGAGATAATTTACAGATGACGTGATAATTGACTACATAATTGCGAGATAATTTACAGATGACGTGATAATTGACTACATAATTGCGAGATAATTTACAGATAACAGTTTTGCCAATACCGCTATTTCGTCGCCCAATTGGGCTCCCTCTGATTTTGACTTGTGTGCCGCGTGTTGAAAAAGTGTGCTGTGGTTTGCTAAAAATTGGGCTACTCTCAACCCTGAGTCCGGGCTGTTCCTAACAGAGTAAGGCGTGGCGTCGAAACAGAGCACGCGTCAGACACTAGCTATTGTTGTGGAGAGGTCATAAACCCCAACTTGCATGTACATGATTGTATACATGTAGGGACGGTAATTACTGTTTTATTAATTAGCAGAATAGTTCCCCTGTTGTTTCTATAATTATTCATACCAGAATAATTTCTCCAAATTGTTAATGTTACATTATTTTTAATAATTTATTGTTCATCATTCCTTGTAAGATGTATGTTCGAAAGGTAAATAAAATGAATAAATTAACTAATAATGTTTAAAGCTGTATTTTTTACTAAATAATTACTATGTTGTGGCAAGTTGATGAACTCCCGGATGAACTCTGCTCGCCCATAAACCATAATAGACTTGTTTTTAACAAAGGTAATACTGTGAATCTGAATCGCATCCTCGAAGTGTTGTCTATTTTAAATTTGACATAATATTAACATTTTCCACGCGGCTATTGGTTTTATTGTATAAAACAGATTTTTCAGAAACCTTTCCCAACTTTCCATGTCTATCTCAAGGATTACAGAACCAATACCAGGCATGTTTGTACTTATTTCCATGCATTTCTCTTGGTGATGCAAAAATGGTAATTTAATTCAACATTTTTGAAACATTTTGTAAAGTTTTGGAATGTCGTCTACAGATGCTTGCCGCGTGGAAAGTGTTAAACGGCTTTAGGTTGGTTATTTGTTGTCGTCTGAAACTTTGCCAGACCATATTGCCATATACGGCGTAATATACAACCAATTGCCTTCAGATTTGGAGAAGTATTAGACACATAGGCCTAGTTGAGTTTAGGATATAAAACGAAATTGTAACCATGTCATCGTCTGTGTAAAAGTAGAGGTCAAAGTTCAAAATGTTTACGAAATAATTACTATTTTCGGCATGTTTAAGATCTTCGCACGACTATAATTTGAATTATTTTAACAATGTAATAACATTGACATCCCCCAAGTGTTGGCAATTTATATTTGACCCAATAGTCACCTTATGAGATTAGTAAATGCTATAATTTAACATGCCTAGTAGTATTGGTTCTGTAATTTTTTAGATAAGACTTTGAATAATTGGGAAATGTTTTTGAAAAATGTTTTGTAAATGGTAAAACTATAGTTACAACCATGTAGAAAGTGTTAAATTCAAATATTTACGTTAACATATTCGAAGACAATTTAGCGCGCCTGAAACACATCATTTTGCACTACAAAAAGTTGGAGGGTATCAAGTGTACCTGCTTTCGGACTAAATAAAATAGCTATATTTAAAATACCAATTGTAGTCTGCTTAAATTTAGAAATTCAAACGGGAAAGTATAAAATATGAAGCATCTAACAACAAAACATTTATTCAATAAATTAGATTAATTTGAAGAATAGGCGCCACGCGGCAAAAACTATGTCGGGCGGTAACTGAGATTTAATCAAATTATCGTAAAGAAAGATATTACAGTTTTATTCCGTAAAATCTTTACAGAACTGGAATTATATTCGATTCTTCGAATAATAAAGAATGTTGTTTATCATTCCTATGAATTAATACTTCAAGGTCAATTTCAAATGTTTATCAAAGACATTTCGATAAGATTGTGAACATCCTGATAAAAGCAGGTTTATTATAGTATGTACCGAAGCCTACCAATATTGCTTTAAAAGTATTTCAATAATTCGCCATCATCATGTTTAATCTGAGACTAATTAGTCTCAGGTTTAATTAATTACCCATTGCTATATAATAGAGTAAGTTGCTATCTTCAGTAGATAGCAAATCTATCAAAGTAAATTGCTATTTTCAGTGATAGCAAGTCTATCAGAGTAAGTTGCTATCTTCAGTAGACACCAAGTCTATTAGAGTAAGTTGCTATCTTCAGTAGATAGCAAATCTATCAGAGTAAATTGCTATCTTTAGTGATAGCACGTCTATCAGAGTAAGTTGCTATCTTCAGTAGACACCAAGTCTAGAGTAAGTTGCTATCTTCAGTTGATTGCAAATCTATCAGAGTAAATTGCTATCTTCAGTGATAGCAAGTCTATCAGAGTAAGTTGCTATCACTGAAGATAACAATTTACTCTGATATATTTGCTATCTACTGAAGATAGCATAGATAGCAACTTATTCTGATATATAATACTTGCTATCTACTGAAGATAGCAATTTACTCTGATACACTTGCTATCTACTGAAGAAAGCAATTTACTCTGATAAACTTGCTATCTACTGAAGATAGCAATTTACTCTGATAAACTTGCTATCTACTGAAGATAGCAACTTAATCTGATAGACGTGCTATCACTAAAGATAGCAATTTACTCTGATAGATTTGCTATCTACTGAAGATAGCAACTTACTCTAATAGACTTGGTGTCTACTGAAGATAGCAACTTACTCTGATAGACTTGCTATCTACTGAAGATAGCATAGATAGCAACTTATTCTGATATATAATACTTGCTATCTACTGAAGATAGCAATTTACTCTGATACACTTGCTATCTACTGAAGAAAGCAATTTACTCTGATAAACTTGCTATCTACTGAAGATAGCAACTTAATCTGATAGACTTGCTATTTAATGTACTGAAGATAGCAACTTACTCTGATATACTTGGTGTCTACTGAGATAGCAGCTTACTCTGATAGACTTGCTATCTACTGAATAAAGCAACTCACTGTGATTACTTGCTATCTACTGAAGATAGCATAGATAGCAACTTATTCTGATAGACTTGGCATCGAATGAAGGAAGCAATTTACTCTGTTAGGAACCGCCCGAAATAACTCCGAGTTGAAGGTAGCCCAATTTTTAGCAAACCACACCACAGCTTTTCAACACGCGGCACACTAGTCAAAATCAAAAGTAGCCCAATTGGGCGACGAAATCGTGGTATTGGCAAAACTGTTATCTGTAAATTATCTCGCAATTATGTAGTCAATTATCACGTCATCTGTAAATTATCTCGCAATTATGTAGTCAATTATCACGTCATCTGTAAATTATCTCGTCATCTCGTCAATTATCACGTCATCTGTAAATTATCTCGCAATTATGTAGTCAATTATCACGTCATCTGTAAATTATCTCGCAATTATGTAGTCAATTATCACGTCATCTGTAAATTATCTCGCAATTATGTAGTCAATTATCACGTCATCTGTAAATTATCTCGTCATCTCGACAATTATCACGTCATCTGTAAATTATCTCGCAATTATGTAGTCAATTATCACGTCATCTGTAAATTATCTCGCAATTATGTAGTCAATTATCACGTCATCTGTAAATTATCTCGTCATCTCGACAATTATCACGTCATCTGTAAATTATCTCGCAATTATGTAGTCAATTATCACGTCATCTGTAAATTATCTCGTCATCTCGACAATTATCACGTCATCTGTAAATTATCTCGCAATTATGTAGTCAATTATCACGTCATCTGTAAATTATCTCGCAATTATGTAGTCAATTATCACGTCATCTGTAAATTATCTCGTCATCTCGTCAATTATCACGTCATCTGTAAATTATCTCGCAATTATCTCGTCAATTATCACGTCATCTGTAAATTATCTCGCAATTATCTCGTCAGTTATCACGTCATCTGTAAATTATCTCGCAATTATCTCGTCAACTATCACGTCATCTGTAAATTATCTCGTCATCTCGTCAATTATCACGTCATCTGTAAATTATCTCGCAATTATCTCGTCAATTATCACGTCATCTGTAAATTATCTCGCAATTATCTCGTCAGTTATCACGTCATCTGTAAATTATCTCGCAATTATCTCGTCAACTATCACGTCATCTGTAAATTATCTCGTCATCTCGTCAATTATCACGTCATCTGTAAATTATCTCGCAATTATCTCGTCAATTATCACGTCATCTGTAAATTATCTCGCAATTATCTCGTCATTTATCTCGTCATGTCATCATCTGGTTAACTCGTCATGACCCTTCAGGGCCACCGTACAAAAGCTTTTAAACAGTAAATTGCAATATTTGATGAACTATTTCAAAATTAAAATGATTCAAATGAACATGAGTCGGGTGTTCATGATATGTGAAAAAGTACGAACAACTGCCACTGCATGTTTTACGTCATTGCAATTGTGAAAGCTGCATCGCGATTCGAAAGTAACGTACAAATGTACTTCGGTCTATCCACGTCTAACCAAGTGGCGACAAAGGCATCAGAATATACGAGGGTCATTCAATAAGTTCTACCTCCTACCTCATAACTTTGTTATTATATAAGCCAGTCTAATGAAATGGAACCTCAGCTACAAATTCATTGTAAATTGATCCGAGCAACGTTTGTACTTTTCTAGAGATGCAGTGAAAACCAAACTTCCATTTAGCGTGATGGAAACCGATGAAAAAAGCTAAATTTCGCCTAAAGTGCTATTCATTTGGCCAATTCTATGAGGAAAAACGTGCCTCCCCCCCCCCCCCCCCCCCCCACACACACTTACGTGAAATTCACGTGGTGGCTGACTGGGAACACATTTGGGGCAACTTTTTACGAAAATTTACGCCACTACCGGGACGACATACTTCTGCCACCCTGGCTCACATGCCGCGGTACGCGCCTGATATAGTCGACTGATTTCTTCGAAGAAATGCACTCTCTGATTAGCCAGAACAAGTCATCAAGACAACCATTAAGTTTACCCCTTATTTTAATTTTGAAATAGTTCATCAAGTCATCAAGACAACCATTAAGTGTACCCCTCCGCTAGAGAACCCTGCAAAAGTCATATTTGATTTTCATAAGAACTAAGAGATCTTCAATATACAGGACTATTGGAGGGATTACAAGTCTATCGAAGAGATTTTCTACTATTGACTACCTGATTGACTGTTCTGAAGGTTGCACATATTATATCATTCATTGTTTTCCAGTTTCAGTATATTTTAATCGTGTTCTTATATCTAACAATTATAAATTCGTACCCCACACCACACCCCCGAAAAACATGCATTTATTTTAAGGTAATTTTCTGTTTCCGTTGTCCAAAATCTATCTCTGGCTTTGACTATATACATCATATCAACAGTGAAACAGATATAGTTCATGATTTATTATAAATGTGTATAGCTATGATTCAGAGCTTAATAATCATGACACATTTGATGGGGCTGACATTCATATAAGCGACGTTATGAGCTGAGGAGGTAGAACTTATTGAATGACCCTCGTAGTTGAAGATAGTTCAGAATTCGTCGTTACAATTTTAAGTTAAAAACTACTTTGTGCATAAGAAATCAAACTACGGTATGTGTTACAAAATTAATCAGGAATTATGTATACACCGACTAGTGCTACAATCATAGAAAAAAAGGTGTTCGAACACCCTTGTTTGCACCTTTTAAGTACCATATATACGCGTTATTAGAGTCATGTGAAAATACCAATTTGCATCTGCTAGCCTGAAAGCTCCCCTTCAATATACCCCTCCCCTCCCCCACCAATCAATGTTGCTAGGCCACGGGCTGATGTTTGGCAAGTTGGGCGACTCAACATTGATCGGGGGGGGGGGGGGGGAATGACTTTATATTAGGCCTACTAAGTGTTCGAACACTTTTTTCTAACATTGTAGCTGCAGCTGCATGTGAAAATGGGGGCAGCAAATACACTATAATTATATATTTGATGATTGATGTTGTCTAGGGCCTACCTTAGAATCCGGATTGCTGTTGGCCTGTTTCTTTAGGAAATCGTCTTGTGTAAGAGGTCGTTCGTTCCAGTCGTCGTCAATATCGGTGGTGTTGTCATCGGTAGGTTGTGGAATCTACAAAATTGAAAACAATGTACAATTCACACAAAGAAATATTAAAAAATAAAATCCAACTGATGCAGTAAACAGAATTAGAACTCAGCATTTGATTCTATTATCTATATACATGTATGCCCGTACACTCTTAGAAAAAATGGTTCGTTTAAGAACCCTTTTTTGTCCCGCGGGGAGCACCTTTTGGCCTAAAAGGTTCTAAAAAGAACCTTAGAATAGTTCTTTGAAGAACTTTCAAATTTTAAATAAGACTTAAAGGTATATTTACTTTTTTGTTTTTATGTAATATGCAAATTCAAGAGAAATGTAAACAAATTTAATCCTTTTCAACTGTTAAAAATCATTTCTTCTTGGCTAAAAACATTTTTTACCGTTTTACCAAGAACCATTGAGGGTTCTCCATAATTTTTTCCCAAAAGGTTCTTGAAGCTTGAGGAACCATTTTCTTGGCTAAAGAACCCTTTTAGAACCTTTTTTGGTTCTAAAAGGAACCCTATAGAAATTTCATTGGGTTCCTTTTAGAACCAAAAAAGGTTCTAAAAGGGTTCTTTAGCCAAGAAAATGGTTCCTCAAGCTTCAAGAACCTTTTGGGAAAAAATTATGGAGAACCCTCAATGGTTCTTGGTAAAACGGTAAAAAATGTTTTAGCCAAGAAGAAATGATTTTTAACAGTTGAAAAGGACTAAATTTGTTTACATTTCTCTTGAATTTGCATATTACTATAGAAATTTCATTGGGTTCCTTTTAGAACCAAAAAAGGTTCTAAAAGGGTTCTTTAGCCAAGAAAATGGTTCCTCAAGCTTCAAGAACCTTTTGGGGAAAAATTATGGAGAACCCTCAATGGTTCTTGGTAAAACGTTAAAAAATGTTTTTAGCCAAGAAGAAATGATTTTTAACAGTTGAAAAGGACTAAATTTGTTTACATTTCTCTTGAATTTGCATATTACATAAAAACAAAAAAGTAAATATACCTTTATGTCTTATTTAAAATTTGAAAGTTCTTCAAAGAACCATTCTAAGGTTCTTTTTAGAACCTTTTAGGCCAAAAGGTGCTCCCCGCGGGACAAAAAAGGGTTCTTAAACGAACCATTTTTTCTAAGAGTGTAGGGGTAGCTAATATAAGCTAACGGGTTGTGATAGCTGATAGCTCAATAGCTAAGTTTTCTAGGGAAAAAATATAAAACAAAGATAGCACATTAGCAGATAGGGGTAGCTAATATAAGCTAACGGGTTGTGATAGCTGATAGCTCATTAGCTAAGTTTTCCAGGGAAAAAATATAAAATAAAGATAGCCCATTAGCAGATAGGGGTAGCTAATATAAGCTAACGGGTTGTGATAGCTGATAGCTCAATAGCTACGTTTTCGAAGGAAAAAATATAAAATAAAGATAGCCCATTAGCAGATAGGGGTAGCCAATATAAGCTAACAGGTTGTGATAGCTGATAGCTCAATAGCTACGTTTTCGAGGGGAAAAATATATAATAAAGATAGCCCATTAGCGGATAGGGGTAGCTAATATAAGCTAACGGGTTGTGATAGCTGATAGCTCAATAGCTACGTTTTCCAGGAAGAAAAAAATATAAAATCAAGATAGCCCATTAGTAGATAGGGGTAGCTAATATAAGCTAACGGGTTGTAATAGCTGATAGCTCAATAGCTACGTTTTCGAGGGGGAAAATATAAAATAAAGATAGCCCATTAGCAGATATGAGTAGCTGATATAAGCTAACGGGTTGTGATAGCTGATAGCTCAATAGCTACGATTTCGAGGGGAAAAATATAATATCAAGATAGCCCAATAGCAAGCAGATAGGGGTAGCTAATATAAGCTAACGGGTTGTGATAGCTGATAGCTCAATAGCTACGTTTTCCAGGGAAAAAATAAATAAAATCAAGATAGCCCATTAGCAGATAGGGGTAGCTAATATAAGCTAACGGGTTGTAATAGCTGATAGCTCAATAGCTACGTTTTCCAGGGGAAAAAAATAAAATCAAGATAGCCCATTAGCAGATAGGCGTAGCTAATATAAGCTAACGCGTTGTGATAGCTGATAGCTCAATAGCTACGTTTTCCAGGAGAAAAAAATATAAAATCAAGATAGCCCATTAGCAGATAGGGGTAGCTAATATAAGCTATTCGGGTTGTGATAGCTGATAGCTCAATAGCTACGTTTTCCAGGGAAAAAATATAAAATCTAGATAGCCCATTAGCAGATAGGGGTAGCTAATATAAGCTGACGGGTTGTAATAGCTGATAGCTCAATAGCTACGTTTTCCAGGGGAAAAAATATAAAATCAAGATAGCCCATTAGCAGATAGGGGAAGCTAATATAAGCTAACGGGTTGTAATAGCTGATAGCTCAATAGCTACGTTTTCCAGGGAAAAAAAAATATAAAATCAAGATAGCCCATTAGCAGATAGGGGTAGCTAATATAAGCTAACGGGTTGTAATAGCTGATAGCTCAATAGCTACGTTTTCCAGGGGAAAAAATATAAAATTAAGATAGCCCATTAGCAGATAGGGGTAGCTAATATAAGCTAACTGGTTGTGATAGCTGATAGCTCAATAGCTACGTTTTCCAGGGAAAAAATATAAAATCTAGATAGCCCATTAGCAGATAGGGGTAGCTAATATAAGCTAACGGGTTGTAATAGCTGATAGCTCAATAGCTACGTTTTCCAGGGGAAAAAAATAAAATTAAGATAGCCCATTAGCAGATAGGGGTAGCTAATATAAGCTAACGCGTTGTGATAGCTGATAGCTCAATAGCTACGTTTTCCAGGAGAAACAAATATAAAATCAAGATAGCCCATTAGCAGATAGGGGTAGCTAATATAATCTAACGGGTTGTAATAGCTGATAGCTCAATAGCTACGTTTTCCAGGGAAAAAAATATAAAATCAAGATAGTCCATTAGCAGATAGGGGTAGCTAATATAAGCTAACGGGTTGTAATAGCTGATAGCTCAATAGCTACGTTTTCCAGGGGAAAAAAATAAAATCAAGATAGCCCATTAGCAGATAGGGGTAGCTAATATAAGCTAACGCGTTGTTAGCTGATAGCTCAATAGCTACGTTTTCCAGGGGAAAAAATATAAAATCAAGATAGCCCATTAGCAGATAGGGGTAGCTAATATAAGCTAACGGGTTGTGATAGCTGATAGCTCAATAGCTACGTTTTCCAGGGGAAAAAATATAAAATCAAGATAGCCCATTAGCAGATAGGGGACGCTAATATAAGCTAACGGGTTGTAATAGCTGATAGCTCAATAGCTACGTTTTCCAGGGGAAAAAAATATAAAATCAAGATAGCCCATTAGCAGATAGGGGTAGCTAATATAAGCTAACGGGTTGTAATAGCTGATAGCTCAATAGCTACGTTTTCCAGGGGAAAAAATATAAAATTAAGATAGCCCATTAGCCGATAGGGGTAGCTAATATAAGCTAACGGGTCGTGATAGCTGATAGCTCAATAGCTACGTTTTCCAGGGAAAAAAATATAAAATCTAGATAGCCCATTAGCAGATAGGGGTAGCTAATATAAGCTAACGGGTTGTAATAGCTGATAGCTCAATAGCTACGTTTTCCAGGGGAAAAAAATAAAATTAAGATAGCCCATTAGCAGATAGGGGTAGCTAATATAAGCTAACGCGTTGTGATAGCTGATAGCTCAATAGCTACGTTTTCCAGGAGAAAAAAAATATAAAATCAAGATAGCCCATTAGCAGATAGGGGTAGCTAATATAATCTAACGGGTTGTAATAGCTGATAGCTCAATATAGCTACGTTTTCCAGGGGGAAAAAATAAAATCAAGATAGCCCATTAGCAGATAGGGGTAGCTAATATAAGCTAACGCGTTGTGATAGCTGATAGCTCAATAGCTACGTTTTCCAGGGGAAAAATATAAAATCAAGATAGCCCATTAGCAGATAGGGGTAGCTAATATAAGCTAACGGGTTGTGATAGCTGATAGCTCAATAGCTACGTTTTCCAGGGGAAAAAATATAAAATCAAGATAGCCCATTAGCAGATAGGGGTAGCTAATATAAGCTAAACATTACTTTTGTTAGGGGTACCCCTTTAGCTGATAGCGATAGCTAATATACTGTAACGAAAAGTGCCCTTCGTCTTCGAACCTGATGTCTTTGTTTCAAGAGGTTTGAAGATGTCTTGAGATAAAGGAAGTATAACGTGGTAGCGTGCGTCTTCCTTACTCTCGACACTTTCATAATACGTGAAGATGCAGTAATTCAACTTATTAAAGACTGGAGACTGAAATGAACTATTTGTGTGACTCATTATTGTTGTCTTCAACGAGAATAACTATAGAAATAGCATTTATTCATTCATTACAAACTAAAGGTATAAACCTTGTTATCACTATTATAATTATTTACAGCATCAGATCAAATATGAGTCGTCAAGGTCTTAAAAGGAAGGATAAGACATTTGACTGATTCTACATTGATCATCAAAGGTCTTCTTTTAAAGACGTCAAGCCTTTATTATGCAAGAGACGTCGGTACTGTTGATGAAGTCAGGAGAGTCGTTCACAGGCCTGATAATACAAGAGTTTCTCTAAAAGAAAAGTGCATTAAAAGGGTCTTTATTGGTAAGAAGACGTTTAAAACGTGAAACGTCGTCTTGATGGAGCAAAGATGGGTTACAAACCTGTATTCAGGCTTGGCTTTCATCCGCTCTTGATGACTCAAGGATGGGTTACAAACCTGTATTCAGGCTTGGCTTTCATCCACTCTTGATGACACCAGGATGGGTTACAAATCTGACAGTAGTCAGACTTGGCTTACATCCGCTGGATGACGCAAGGATGGGTTACAAACCTGTATTCAGGCTTGGCTTTCATCCTTGTGTCTTTGCAGCGCTAGGGCCCCAGGCAATCTCTAGCTGGATCGGGGACATGCCCCGACCTATCTGCCCTTTCTGGGCAAATGCAGCCCCTTTTATGCATTTTGTAGCTCTGTTCCATGGTAGCTGATTGGCTGACTGGTCAAAAGCTATTCCCTAGCCTGTCATTGGTCAGTCTCATTTAAACAGAATGTTTCTGATTGGCTGAAAGTTTGCTGAGTTATGACATCATCAGATTTGGATGCACGTTTATAAATACGAAAATCACCTGAATAAATTAATATCTTGAAACTTAACTTAAATATAATATTACATCAAACTTGTGTTATTATTTATTCTATATAATTGATTTGCTACTTAATTATCCTACTTTGAGAGAGATTGAGCAATTATTAAAGATTATTAACAAAACACTGTCATAAATATCTAGAAACACTGATTATTCTGAAAACATGAAAACAAAGTTTATTATGAAAATCGTTCCAATTGATTGATCAATAAAAACAAGCTCTAATATTGGATTTATATAATGGATTTTGATGATTGGTTACTGTAAGTATTCTATGTGCTTTACTTGAACTCAGTGTGAACTCACAAAGTGAGATTTGACTTCTTAAATGGCTTTAAAAACAGATCGTTCGTGCCACTGTAGTGGTGGAGATGGGCGCAGAATTCTGTTCTTGCGATGTTGTCTGCTCAAACTTCGGGCCTCAAAAACCTTTAGCTAACACTCTTATAGTTAATAAATGACCTGAACTTCATCATCAATAGTTGTAGCCTAGTAAATTAGATACATTGGATCATCAGACAATCGTAGTCCTTATTTGAAATAAGCTTAAACACAAAATAAAAATAGCTAAAACGGTAAAGGGTTGATGCACAGCCAAAACCCAGTTTCCGTTACACTACCCCCCTCTTTGAAAGACCATTTTGTCCCCAAAATGAATAAAATCTTTATACCTGCAATTTATATTTTGTACAATATTTACGCATTATTATTATTTCTGCATTGGTACGTTTAATAAAATATTATCTTAAATAATGGTGGTCCTCTTCTTCCTGCCATCTACTAATTGACATGGTAGTCCTCTTCTTCCCATCATCTGCTAGTTGAAATGGTAGTCCTCTTCTTCCCATCATCTGCTAGTTGAAATGGTAGTCCTCTTCTTCCCGTCATCTGCTTGTTGGAATTGTAGTCCCCTTCTTCCGGCCGTCGTCTTCTATAATGATAGTCTTCTTGTACTGCTCCATTAAGGTTTTCCGTTGAGAAGTGATCATGTCCAGAACGTTAATCAACTTCATTCCTGGTTCAACGCCGTTGCTCCTTCTTGTAGACATTTGTAGCTTCAAATGTGATTCTTACGAAGATTTATTAATTTCTTCCTCGTAGCTTTCTGGTAGATAGATTTCATAAAACAGGACCTGGGATCCAACTTTGTATGGCCCCAATTTGACATGCCAGCTCCATACGATTAACGGTTCTTTGAGAATATTTCACCATCTGTGATTCATAAACCACAGTTAAACGTTGATCCCAATTAGTTTTGAAGGAACTATGCTCTTTCTTAGGGTTTCAATTAATAGATACATTCTGGACGCGTCTGGACACTGAGTACCATCTCACAGTCTATCGCCAATAGTGTTCCTGATCCCAATCGAAAAGCTTCTTCTTAACACACAAGTGTTCAGCTAGCTATTCTGCTTGAGTGTAATTTATATAGACGTCTCCATGTAAATTGCTTTGGAAAATACTGGTAACTTCTGCATGGTTTGCTTTTCTTCAGTGTCCCCATGATGTTCCACTAGCTCTTTAGTATAGTCTGCTTTCGTGCTATCTGGTAATTGTTACGTAAAAGGTGAGTCTCCAATTCATAGTCGGCTTCCATGCTATGTTTTAATCTCGAGTCTCAATTCTTCAGTCCTCTGGAATATCCTTTGGTATAGTTGACTTCCATACTATATCAAGGTCCGCTGTTTTAGTGTTTATTTCTTGTTATTGATGAGATGTAGCAACCATGTGTGCTTCTGGTCTGACATCGCAATTTCCTAATTTAATTGGTGAACTCATCACCAACACACAAAATACATTTGTGTTCTCTACAATTTCTCAGTAGGGAGCCCAGGATATCTATAGCTATCCTCTCCATTGGGGCTCCTACATTGTAGGTTCTCATTTGGCGCCCTATCTCGTTAGGACGGCTTTAGTCGTCCAGCAACTTTTCAACTTAGGGTCCTCTTTTGCGATCTCTGACCAAGGAGGTTTTGGTGGTTGTTCCCGCTGCTCTTTGTTGTCTGCGTTGTTCTGGTTGTTATCTTGTATTAGCAGTCTGGCCATTCTCCCTCAGAGTATGCCGTCGTGACTGCCCCTCCATGTGTGTTTGCTTGTTGTTTTTATTGTGAGTTAATCTTGCACCTCCATATTCACCTTGTGATTCTTCAGGGTTGTCTCTTCTTCTGTTTCCATCCGCGTGATGGTTTTTGTCTTACAGAACCATCTGTAAACTCATTTTAGTGACTCTCTGCAATTAGGTTTCCAAGTCGTCTTCCCCGTTGACGGTCTCTCAAATAATCTCCCCAGATCTTAGAATAGGTTTGTCCTCTCTTGGTGTCTGCATCTTGAGTCGACGTAGCTGGTCACTTCTTTTAAGAAATAGAAGTTAATCCCGCCGCTGCCACCAATGTAACGAAAAGTGCCCTTCGTCTTCGAACCTGATGTCTTTGTTTCAAGAGGTTTGAAGATGTCTTGAGATAAAGGAAGTATAACGTGGTAGCGTGCGTCTTCCTTACTCTCGACACTTTCATAATACGTGAAGATGCAGTAATTCAACTTATTAAAGACTGGAGACTGAAATGAACTATTTGTGTGACTCATTATTGTTGTCTTCAACGAGAATAACTATAGAAATAGCATTTATTCATTCATTACAAACTAAAGGTATAAACCTTGTTATCACTATTATAATTATTTACAGCATCAGATCAAATATGAGTCGTCAAGGTCTTAAAAGGAAGGATAAGACATTTGACTGATTCTACATTGATCATCAAAGGTCTTCTTTTAAAGACGTCAAGCCTTTATTATGCAAGAGACGTCGGTACTGTTGATGAAGTCAGGAGAGTCGTTCACAGGCCTGATAATACAAGAGTTTCTCTAAAAGAAAAGTGCATTAAAAGGGTCTTTATTGGTAAGAAGACGTTTAAAACGTGAAACGTCGTCTTGATGGAGCAAAGATGGGTTACAAACCTGTATTCAGGCTTGGCTTTCATCCGCTCTTGATGACTCAAGGATGGGTTACAAACCTGTATTCAGGCTTGGCTTTCATCCACTCTTGATGACACCAGGATGGGTTACAAATCTGACAGTAGTCAGACTTGGCTTACATCCGCTGGATGACGCAAGGATGGGTTACAAACCTGTATTCAGGCTTGGCTTTCATCCTTGTGTCTTTGCAGCGCTAGGGCCCCAGGCAATCTCTAGCTGGATCGGGGACATGCCCCGACCTATCTGCCCTTTCTGGGCAAATGCAGCCCCTTTTATGCATTTTGTAGCTCTGTTCCATGGTAGCTGATTGGCTGACTGGTCAAAAGCTATTCCCTAGCCTGTCATTGGTCAGTCTCATTTAAACAGAATGTTTCTGATTGGCTGAAAGTTTGCTGAGTTATGACATCATCAGATTTGGATGCACGTTTATAAATACGAAAATCACCTGAATAAATTAATATCTTGAAACTTAACTTAAATATAATATTACATCAAACTTGTGTTATTATTTATTCTATATAATTGATTTGCTACTTAATTATCCTACTTTGAGAGAGATTGAGCAATTATTAAAGATTATTAACAAAACACTGTCATAAATATCTAGAAACACTGATTATTCTGAAAACATGAAAACAAAGTTTATTATGAAAATCGTTCCAATTGATTGATCAATAAAAACAAGCTCTAATATTGGATTTATATAATGGATTTTGATGATTAGTTACTGTAAGTATTCTATGTGCTTTACTTGAACTCAGTGTGAACTCACAAAGTGAGATTTGACTTCTTAAATGGCTTTAAAAACAGATCGTTCGTGCCACTGTAGTGGTGGAGATGGGCGCAGAATTCTGTTCTTGCGATGTTGTCTGCTCAAACTTCGGGCCTCAAAAACCTTTAGCTAACACTCTTATAGTTAATAAATGACCTGAACTTCATCATCAATAGTTGTAGCCTAGTAAATTAGATACATTGGATCATCAGACAATCGTAGTCCTTATTTGAAATAAGCTTAAACACAAAATAAAAATAGCTAAAACGGTAAAGGGTTGATGCACAGCCAAAACCCAGTTTCCGTTACAATACGATCCCTATACATATACATGTATAATAGTAACAAAAATCTCGTTACATTTAGCAAAAAAGGGCTACTGTTAGAATATATAATATACACATAAAAAGCTCCTAATAGCCAAGGCCCTTAAAAAAACCTGTAATACCGCACCTAACTCCGAAGTATGCAGTCCTCTCAGATGAAAGTATAGTCATACTGTGGGGTGCAAAGGGTGCGAGCAGGAACACGGTATCCACTATTTACACTACAGGTGAAAAGGCGCTAGTAGAAAGTTGCATGATGGGTTGAAATTTTTATTTCAAAATCGCTCAATTGTTATTATAGTACAGGGTGGCTTAAAAATGGTGCTGGAAAAGCCTTACATGATAATACCACCCTATCCCTTATTGATGAGTTTAGACTTACTTTCGGGTATTTAATGTCATATGACAAAATGCTATTTGCGTAGGGTTCAAATACAAATCGATCTATATACGCCAAGTCCTGTAAAATAAAGTAATGGCAAAGAAAATAATATTAATAAATACATATTTGCGAAATCCATAGGTCTAAGGTATTTTTTATGAAATTAACTCATGAATATCGATGCGTTTCATTAACTTTCAGAATCAAATTGGCCAACCCCAAATGAAAAAACCCCAAATCAACAACAACGTGATCAACACCAAAAGGTGGTGATGCCTGAAATTCACCAATTTATATGCGCAAGGCAAGCATATCCAAGCAAACCATTCTGTACGCGACCATCTTAGTAACCTGCGTGTTGAAAATGCTTCATAGCATCTAATGATTTAATCATCCAATAAATCAAGTAAAATCAGTACCAAATAATCAGGCCTTTTCACCTGTCAAGATGTATGCAAGTGTTTGCGATGTTACGGAATAGGCGATTTGTACGAATAGGCCTAAAAATCTAATAATATTATATGAATAATGCGATTTTACTTACCAAAGCTGTATCGACAGTTCCAGACACAACGCGAGCATCAGTAGTTCCCATACTAAATTCCGCTAGCACAGCAGCAGCAAATAGTATGAGAAAGTGTTGGTGCATCGTGAACAATGAGAAGGCCAAAGGCCTATCACGGGTAGAGAATATCAACTTGAAAATAGTTAACTACGTACAGATTTCCAAATGAAAATTACCATCTGTCCACGATAAGCGCGAGAGATGGTCTGACTCACTGTTTTGTTTCCTCACACGAGCAACCACGCCCATGGTAACGTGTTGGTACGCGTTTATTGCTAGCGCCAAGGCTTGCGCCGCTGTCCGCATGGTCCGCGTGGCTACTCGCATCTTTTATCACGCGCAACTAGCTTGCCTTGGAGGTAGCACACCTCTAAATAGTTCCAGGCGAAAACTTGCAACTATCTTATTGCGCAATACTTCTTATCAATATACGCGTGATTAAAATAGTGATTTCTCGGGAACTACAGTGATTTAGCAGACGAGGTTGGTATCAAATTAAAGCTAACAATATGAATTTTAATGATAGATCATTCACAAATAATATTAACTATTTGTTGTTAATAAATAGGAATATCATTATAGAAGCCCGTTTTAATGAAAAATTTTCCTTAATAATGGCCAGATTTGTGTATATGTTAAAATTCGGGCGATATGCGCGCATCAACTTTAGGATGCAACATCATTCGCTGGAATAAACACCCCGGCTGCGCATTTGTTTTACTTAATAGGGTCGAATTGGTGTTCAACGGGGAAAATACCCTTCCTGCCCCCCCCCCCCCCCCCCCCCCCCCCCCCTGATACGCCACTGGGTCACTCATGTTGTGAAGGAACACGTTTTGAAACCATTAATGAAATAGCCTAGACAAAATTGAACCCATTTCTACACTATGAACCCAAAGAAGATTTATTGTGCAGTCCAGCATGCATAACACAAGGCTGCATGCGACATTCAGACTTATAGATGGGGGTAACAGCAATGTTTATCAATAAAAGCAACGGTCGAAGGGACTGGACTGTCGATACATGCTTGAGGGAACAGCATATGACCACAACACTGTCGGCTATATGCATTATAGCCCTTTATAATGCTTTGGCGCGAATTTTTAAAAGCACGGGTCCTAAACAAAACAGGATGCGGCTGGGCGAAGAACATTGGCAATTGGCTTGCTGGTCTTGGATAACAAAGTAAACCTCATTTCCCCACATCTATATTAAGAAACACTACCCTACATAGCCTGAACACAAAGCGAAAACCAAGAACCAAGAGACTATAGTCATGGTATAGTTCAGTAAAGTTATTCTAAAAAGGAAGAAACAGTTGCACATTTAGCGTACGTTTTCCATTACCAGCCCGTCCGCCTATTATACCATTTAGGTTTGCGCCCTCTGTTGTAACACTTCAGCCAGCAAAATGGTGGATATCAACTGAGGACATTTCAAGTTTTTCAACCATCAAAGCCTATCGTAATTCGATGGAAACACAGATGGTTCCAAGCCTGCATTGAAGGTGAACAAAGAAGATTGAGAACCAAGAACCAAGAGACTATAGTCATGGTATAGTTCAATAAAGTTATTCTAAAAAGGAAGAAACAGTTGCACATTTAGCGTACGCTTTCCATTACCAGCCCGTCCGCTAGGGGGGGTTGGGGTACCGCGCCATTTTGCGATATTTTGCGAAAACGATCGTGGTTGTCACGTGATACGTACAGTTGAAAAAAATATTTACACTGTTTTAACGAAATGCACTATGGGATTGTGTTACCAGCCTAAAATCAAAGAGGTCGCAAACTTGCTTACAATTGTATATTATTAGCCTAGCTATAACAAGCTAAAAGTGACATCTCTGAATGTATAAACAAAGTGTGCAAAGGAGAAATTGTTGGACACATTAGTAAAATGATTTTACAACAAGTTTTGCTATCAGTATCAAACTGAACTCAATTTAAATCACTTATTTATCGAGCAATAATATAATTGTTTACGCATTTTAATTGTTTAGATACAAAGTTAAATAAATCAAGAGTAAAATGATAGATAAATAAATAACAAGGTATTTAAAAAAAACTGGACGGGGGAGATAGAAGACTGTTGAAAGTTCAAGAACAGACATTAACAAACAGCGTTGCTACTATGTTTCCTAACAATTTAACTCTAAGGGATTCAAAAGTGTTTTTGATATCAAATGAAAGGTCCCATTTCTCATTACACTGATGATGCCCTTAAATCTAGAATAGGGTCAACAACCTTTAAGACGTATGGTTAACATTGATGAAGAAGTTGGATTGGGGTAATTAAAGTTGTATGGTGGACACCGAATCATTCAGAAATATTATAAGGACACATTGAGAAATAGGTTATGTAAAACTTTTTTTATGAAAGACTGGTACCTTCTGTTTAAAGTTTGAAAATGAAAATAGGCTTATCCATTTTATTTGCGGCGGTTTTAGACTTTGCTAAACATGCTCAGCATTATCAGTCCCGGGCATCAGTGCACGCAGTGTACGTATACAACACACTGACCCATCTGCAGGCCGTCAGCTACGCGGAAATCTCTGCACAACGCATGTATACCATACGCCAACATTTCCACCCTGAAAGTACGTTGTGAAATTGCCGTTTTTTGGTCGAAGTCATGACTAAATTATTATGAAACTCCAGAATTTATCGCAAATGATGTGTATTATAAAAACAATCGATGACAGAAAATAAAATTTATTGATAAATGTGGATTTTTAAGGGGCTGAAGTCGACAGGTTTTCTAGCGATACATAGTCATTGGGAATACTACGCATCGCAAACAAACAAAGGCATTCAAGCCGTAGCGTTGTATTATTCCATGATGGTTTTAGATTACATATTCTTGGTGAAATTATACACCGATATGGCTTGAAAAATAACATACCAGTATATAATTTCCTACGAGAATTGAAATCTGATGATCCAGTATCAAACAACAACGTCCAAAATGTCTCAAGAAATATTCCAAAATGTCTCCGGCCGTCCATACCATCGATGTATTCAAACACACGCAGCACTACAGCACTGCATTGCACTAACAGTGCATGGCAAAGGTCGAGGGGTTGTTGCCATATCATTGGGCTAATCATATTGAAGGGTTCACCTAGACTGTAACTCTCAGCCGCCCTCTTATGTCGCTATCTTGCAGGCTCCGATATTTGTACAGCTTTAGCGTCCGTACGGTAATATTGATGACTGGGGGATGTAGCCTAGGGTTCGCCATAATCATTGGGCTAATTGCGAGACCAAGGCAACACGGAACAAAGAGGCCGTGGACTCAGTGACTCAGTATATTACTAAATCATATAATATAATACAAAATAGCATCCAAATAGCTTAGTATATTACTAAATGGCATCCAAATAGCTGAAATAACTTACTGTGTCCTCTTACCTTCATATTATAACAATATCAATTACATTTTACAACAAAATCGCTTCAGAAGATGATTAATGCAAGTTATTAATATTAGCAAATGCCGCGAATTTTAGGGGTTTGTGAAAAGGTTACGACTTAGAAACGTCGTTTCAAATGACGGGGTCGCTCATCTCCCCCGTCAAAAAGACAACTATAAACGCATGGGCGGTCTTTATAATTTATAAAAATTGACATAACAATGATGTTACATTAATCTACCATCAAGTTAAAAATAAAAGGATAACAAGCAATTTCCGGGACTCGAACCCGTGATTGCCGATTGCCAACGACACGTCCAACGTACGCACGCCACAGAGACCAATGACTATAATTGTGATAGTTTTATTATTTAGTCATATTTATTTTATTTATAACGAACGGATTTTTATTGTGCCATTTTTGCCAAATTTGTGTGTTTCTCTCACACAAAATATGTTTGTAATGTGATGATACTTCTTATTTTTGAAAGAAAGGTAAAAAACGTTGACATTTTCGAACACAAGAAATGCCGTCATTTATACGGTCCAAAAACATTGGTAGCGGTATGGTCAGGCCCCTGACACTCTATTGTTTGAATCGCCGAAAGCATCGACGTACATGAATATACAATGAATAATCATATCAATGAATATACGTCATTTGTGAAGTCGAAAATGAAAAGTACCAGACCATAGTGGACATGAACGGCCGTAATCTTTGAATCTCCGTTGATTTCAATGTTATGTCGGAGTGTTTTACCTAATTTCATACTGACACGACCTGAGTGATAATCAAACGGTCCCCGAACGATGCCCTGGCGCTGTTGAAGTCAGAAATATCATCGTTCCCTACAGTCCGAGCGTTCCCACATCGAATTTCACCTAGAATATTCGTCACATGAACCTATGTCCGCCATCGTCTGAATATCGAAAAGGCCCTCTGGAGAGTCAAGGGGACACCATTTTTTTTCTACGCATGCGTCCGATCGCTTTGGATTTGTCCATCAAAATTGTGGACAAATTCCTAATGAGTATGTGCTGCATGGCAAGTGACACAACTTCTTGTAATGCGCTAATCAACCGTAGATCTAACTCCCGGGCTCCGGCCAGTTTGGGGTGGAAAAGCTCAATCAGGAAAAGTTCACGGAAAAGGTTCATGCGCGTGTCTTTCTTTGATGGTTCAGTTCAATGGTATATCACAGATAGGCAAAGTGGGTATATCCAGTGACAGTTGTATATCCCTTGGTATATAATATTTAATTTTTGACTAAAGCAGCCGCCAGCCGACAATGCATTGATGGATGATAACATCCAGAGGTGGTTTGATGTGATAATAATGCCGCCGTGAGGAGCCGTGTAGCGAGGGGCCACGCCGAACTATGATCGAGAGTGACCAATAACGCCGCAATGCGGACCACTGGCGCGGCGGGCCGGCACATCCAACATACGCGAATCAGTGGCGTAGCCAGCTTTAACAGGGCCATAGGGAGGGGGGCGGGGGTGGACTTATCAGACAGTATAAGTCCGAGTTGTACCGACGAAAGGCATGATGTACAGTCAATAAAACTATACGGCCGGTAGTGCCCACATGTTGTGGCGAATTTACACTTACTTTCAACAGAGTGACGGTGGAATCCGGGGGCCGACTATACGACCGTAACAGAGCGACAGTAGAATCCGGTGTGTCATTTTTTTAAAGTTGAGTGTATTGTTAATATAGTCCCGGTTCTGAGCACTTCTCTAGCCCGCCCGGCCTGTGGGCCTAAATGAGACACCGTGCACTTTGCACCGTGCACTTTGCGCCGTGCATATGCTATAACCATCTAATGATTGGAAGCGTAGCAGCATAAAGTATTATGAGAAAATGTGTACATATTTTTTTATCTCCTAAGATAAAACATCACTTGTTGCTGGTTTTTGTTCCACGCATTGGCCAAGTGGCGCCGGAGTCTACCATCGGACCGGGCTTTCAGTTGACCTACGCATAGGAGCATCGTTGAAGCGAGAATGTCCCCTGTAACCTTTTTCAAGATCTTTGGCACTGAAATTACAATTTTGGTTCATACAAGAGGGAATCCACTTTACTCATGCGTGCCCGTAACAAAAGGTTTTTGCTCCCATATTATTCGTTGTTCAGATCAAGTCAATGTACGACCTTCAACAAGCCAACCCTTTGAATACAAGCGTTACTCTGTTAACATAAATGACGGGCTATTAGGGCCTATGCATTGGCGGGTTATTTTCAAACGAGTATCCATCAACATGTGTGTTTCACAGAGTAAGATATATGTGGTGTTGGTCTTTTTAAATTCTGAACCAACTCTAGCTCTCCAATGGCCGATACGTGGATTACCTCTAATCACCTTTCAAAGGTACAAGACTTGATCGCGTCTATCAATAGTTGTCTGATTGCCTTTCCACATATATTTCGACATGAATATTGCGTCTCCCAATTCGTTTATTAAAGCTAGCTAAATTTGGTACAAGACCTAACTTTCCTGAAATGAAGTTGTACCAAAGATTTTCCAGAAATTCATCGGTTGTACAGATTTAAAAAAAAAATGGTAATCATGGTAGATTTAACATTGGTAACCGTCTCATTTCTCATGTTGTACGATTGGCTATGGTCTGTTTTGGAAAATGTGTTTGCTTCGTGTATCCAAATAGCTTACAGTTGTATATTAGCCTAGCTAGCTATAACAAGCTATAAAAATGACATCTCTGAATGTATAAACAAAGTGTGCAAAGGAGAAATGGTTGGGCACACTGGTAAAATGGTTTTACAACAACTTTGCTATCATTATGAAAGTGAACTCAACTTCAATCACTTATTTATCGAGCAATAATATATTGTTTACGCATTTTAATTGTTTAGATTATAAAGTTAAATAAATCCAGAGATAAATGATAGATAGAAAAATAGATTAAATAAAGAATAGAAAAAAACTATAAAAGCATTGGCGGCCTTTATAAATTATAAAAATTGACATAAAAATGATGTTACATAGGCCTACATCCACTATCAAGTTTTAAAAAAAAAAAAAAAAATAGAAAACAACAACGAATACACGGAGATTCGAACCCGTGATTGCCGATTGCAAACGATATGGCCAACGTATGCACGCCACAGAGATCGACGAGTGTAATTGTGTCAGTTTTATTATTTAACCATTGATTCTTTTATTTTTAACGAACGGATTTTTATCGTGCCATTTTTTACATTTTAAACCATATTTATATGTTACTCTCGCACAAAATGTGTTTGTAATGTGATTATACTCCTTATTTTGGAAAGAATGGTAAAAACGTTGACATTTCGAACACAATAAATGGCATCTTGTATACTGTTTATACGGTCGCTCGACTGAACGTTGTGTGACGTGTTGCATTGCATTATTCATGTTACGATCTGTTTATGTATGCTTTTGTTATACTTCTCAATCGCTCATCGCCAACTCTGTACAAGAAACTTCATGCGCTGTCCGAACGCTGTCGTTAGAGAACAATAGAAAAGTCCCTTCGACTCTCCAGAGGGCGTTATCTGCGACCTTTGACTGGGTTCACGGGGTTAATCATATTAATGAGCAAATATGCAAATGAGCTAAGTGTCCCCTCCTATTATATATACTCCTTGGTATGGTGTAGAAGTCCCACGTATGCAAATGATCTCACTGAATACAATGTCATGCTCTACCACACATCAACCCGGTAAGTCCATACCCTTACCCAATCATTGCTTGACTGAAACGTTGCATTATTCATGTTACGATCTGTTATACACAGCGAACATGCACCGGGGTCATGGGTTAATGCGCTAGTAATTCTACATTCCCGACAGACACTCTGTTCAAAGGCACAAAAAGTGGACTTGTTTAAAGCATTTTTTTGGCAATTCAGAGGTGTGCAGTTCGATTTTCTTTCTCGAATTGTTTAGAAAACCATCCATTTTAGAACATCTGAAATTTAAAATGATCTGCACACCTGGGAAAGTATGATGCCAAGGGCATATTTTTTGCACGTAAATCCAATACAAGAGTTCTGAAAATCGACAAAAATATGACGTCATAACCATTGCTTCGGGACAAAATGGCGCGGTACCCCAACCCCACACCCCCTCCCCCCCCCCCCCCCCCCTACCCGTCTGCCTATTATACCATTTAGGTTTGCGCCATCTGTTGTAACACTTCAGCCAGCAAAATGGTGGATATCAACTGAGGACATTTCAAGTCTTTCAACCATCAAAGCCTATCGTAATTCGATGGAAACACAGAATGGTTCTAAGCCTGCATTGAAGGTGAACAAAGTAGAAGAGACATTTCAGCTTAATGCAAACCTCATTAAGCATGTTTAAGGAATGGCTTGATACGTGGATTGGCTTCAAAAACTGGGGCTTTCCTAAAATAAGTGTAACATGATAATGCAATGGTCGATTTTTAAAAATCTTCTTTTGAATGAAATGTTTATGGGCGTACACCACACTAATTCGGTAATGCGCGGCACTTCGTCGCTGGCTTTGAGCCGCCACGGCGACACCACTTAGTCAATGCAGCGCTCTGAACAGAACGCTGAACCTCAACGCTTGTTTTGTGCATGCTCAAAACAAGCGCGCGGTGCACTGGCGCTCAAGGGCGACCATGGGAACCTCTCACGTCCCAGCCAGTTCCCACTGCGTCACCGATGCGTTCTTGGAGACCTAATACGCTTGGCTTGACGTTTTGATAAAAATCTGCGTAATGCAAGATACGGCCATAAAGTAATGTTTATTATTAACATATTATTGAAGTTTTTATTGATATTTTCAGACCCCCTGTTCGAGCTTTTAGACCATTCTATACTTAAATCAAGAATATATCAGTATACGCTCGACTTCTTTCGTGCATTGATACAAAACAAAATATTTATTGGAAATGAGGAGGTGGCTTTTTGATAAAATGTTGGTCAAAAGTATACACCATATCGCACCAAATGAGTTCGAAAATTGAAAACAAAATCCAATTCTGAGGGGTGGGGGCACATCCCCCCCCCCCCCTCAGACTCCCCCTGTTCGAGCTTTTAGACCATTCTATACTTAAATCAATTAAGAATATATCAGTATACGCTCAACTTCTTTCGTGTATTGATCAAACAAAATATTTATTGGAAATGAGGTGGCTTTTCGATACATTTTTTGGTCATAAGTATACACCTGATCGCACCAAATGCGTTCCAAAATTGAATTTTTTCTACTTTTGAGGGGCACATCCCCCTCAGACACCCCCTGTCCGATCATAGCTCAGAGGGCGGTGCAGCGCACCGATTTGATAGTACGGGACCAATTTCATTTTTTGCGCCCCCCCCCCCCCTAAAATTGTCTGGATCCGCGCCTGCACATCACTAAATATTAATTGGAAAACAGTTTCTATTATCTTTGCGGTTATGTTTTTGAATAGGCCTAGTTCAAAAAGATATCCAAACAGGTGTTCAAGTAACAAAGAATTTTTTTGCAAGATGCAATTGACATGCATCATGCATTATGTTTCAAAAAACTTGATCAAAATGGTTCGTGGATATTCCATTCAGCAGAGAATGTATATTTTATCTAGCTATATAAGGGGTGATCCAAAATTATCGCCATTTTCACTTACGTACAGAGCGTACGTAACTTTTTACCCCCTCCCCCCTCGAGTTACGTACATAATAAATGGCGCCAATTTTATTTTATTTTGTAAAAAAAATCCCGCCTCTCAAGATCGCCATTTAAGTTACGTACGGTTGTGGTATATTTCGACCCCCTTCCCCCTGTTACGTACGCTTTGTACGTAACTGAAAATGGCGAAAATTATGGACGACCCCTAAAGACAAAAATTATTCTGCAATGTTCAGAGGATTCCGGCAAAATGTTGCATACAGGATATTCATAAGTGATTATGGAAGTATTGTGGTCTATCTATCAATTTTTGTTTTATTTATACAATTTCAACAGATACCGGTATACAGTTTGTTTTGTTGTATGAATAAATAAAAAGTAACAGTAGTGTTAATATCCACCAACTTGGAACACTGGATTTCGCGCTTTTTCGTAAATTAATATGTTGTAATTCTGGCATGGAATATGGTATTGTCTTGATAACATCACCAAGAATGAAGAAAGTATGCCTACTCTTATTAACAATGACGAAATTGACCAATTTTTGACAAGAAGTATTTTTTCTGATTTTTTGAAAACGGGACCTGAATATTTCGACCCACCCTGTAGAGGATGTATGATTAGATCTACAGGCTGTAACAAAAAAAAGAGTTATACAGTTTTGAAAAAAAATATTTAAAATATCTCCCGTAGAATTTATGTTTCGAGCTTTAAGTGGCATTTTCTTAGCTTTCGAATAAGCTTTGTTTCATGACAATCGATGGTCAGTTAAGCAGAGATATGATCAATTGTCTAAAGTAGTCATGAAATCACCTGGCGCCGGGCCACTTTGGTTTAATCAATGGTAAATCTACTGGGATGAATATGAATGGAATCGAACCAGGAGTTTAGTAGTAAAGCGCTCTTGTTAGACAACAATGGTTCATTTCAAGTGGTTAAAAGTATAACAAAGAAGGTTATGTCTTTACAAATATTATTTATTTATTTTATGAATTTATTTATTCAAATTAAGTAAAACTATTTGAAAAATAATTATATTGTTCTCTTTAATGTTCCTTGCATGATACCCTAACCATTTAATTTATACATGATATAGGCCTAAGATTGTATGATATTGTAAAAGTGGCCCAACCCGATTTCTACAGTGCAACTTACCATAACTGCCCTTTATTGCATTGTGTCATGCATATAGACCTATATTGGATTTAAACAAGCATAGTATAGGGGACTGGTATAGAAATCCACACACAGCCCTCCTGTGTATAACCATGCTTCACTCTGCACATTATTTGATGTTGATATACTGCTAACGCGGTAAATTCAAATGCATGTTCCCTGACTGGTGAATCATTTGTTTGCATACACTAAAGCTAAGAGTGTGCACAAAATGTACACTACTTAAATACTTATAATAAAAAACTGAAAACAAAATCATAAAAAGTGCTCATACCATTTTGTTGTTCAGGTCTTTAGCTCTAATTTGATAGGTCACACGCCAATATTAAAGTTATGGTTATCTTTAAATTAAGTCTTAAATATTGGTTCTTATAGAAATTAATCAAATAAAGAAAAAAATACAATTTTTTTATTTATTTTGCTCATACAAAAATAT